>BMAO01025475.1:0-149681 GCA_019973975.1 Trichonephila clavata | reverse complement strand
CAGGTGCTCATATATTTTTTCAAGTTACTGTAAGTCACTTTAAATCTTGGTGTGTAGCAGTCAAACGGCAAAAATAGTTGAGCAAACGAGGTGCTCAAGTATTTTTTCCGTTCGACTGCTACACAGTTTGTAACGACTGTTAAAAAAAAGTTGGTTTCCAAACGGAAAAAACACATGAGCAGCACTTTTAAAATGGACCCCGCCAAATCTGGATAAAATGACCTTCAACTTTAAAAAATTGCCAGACTTTTAAAGTTTGGAGTTTAAAAGTCTCCAACTTTTAAAGTTTTCGGTACCTTTTTCTTTGTGTACCAAAAAAACTTTAAAAGTTGGAGACTTTTAAAGTCCAAACTTTAAAAGTCGACCCAAATTTTTAAAGTTTTTGACCCATTTCATTGATCAACTAGAGTCCACTTTAAATTATTTTCGCATGATTACACTCGAATTGGCTTGATATTTCAAATGACACTTGAAAAATCGGGCATCTTCCTTCACCAATTCCACTGATTTGGGTAAACTGATCGTGGGATTGTGTTCATTTGGGATTCGATCCCCGTGTTCAAAAAATGTTTCTTCAAAACATGCGGCTAATCCATTGCCCCGTAAACCGTTAAACAATTCCTTATTGCCCAAACGCATGCCTCCCCCTCGGGATCGTCCTTTGACGGCTTGATGTAAAATTTTATCCATCGTACAATCGCTGGGAGCATAAAAATGTTCCGAGCTCCAATAGGCAATTGGAAAATAAAATGTTTTGGCATAAAAAGCCTTGGCGTCTGGTACTATTTGACCATCCTTGTTGCGTACCGTTTGAGCATCTCTTCCCTCTCCCCGTGTGACCCCTTCTAAAATTTGTACAGGAGTCATTCGAAACAAACTATAGGGATTCACCAACAAGTCGGGTTGAATCCGTTCATCCAACAACGGTAATGTTTTCATGAGACGTAGCACCCCTTTCTGACCGTGGAAACTACACAATTTATCGCCCGTACTCGCCCAATGATCTTGTTCCAAGCAAATACTTAACGTGTGAGCTGATAAATAGTGTTGAATCACTCGATAGGGAGGTTTATTGAAATGCAATTGAATCACTTGGTCCTTCATGGGAACGGTGCGTACGTGAATGGAAAAGGGCTCCAGTTGTAACAGAGTCTCTCCAAAATGCACCACCGTCCCTACGAGACTGGTCTCATCCGCGTCTCCCTGCACAGGATGAAACATCACTAATCCATCGGCTTTTATTTTAATCCGTATCGTGTAAAATCGGCAACAATCAAAGGCGTTCACGTCTTGACGACACACTATTCCATCTTCTTGAGTACATCCCAAGAAACTCATATAAGATACCACGACATGAGGTACACGGAGAGCAAAATGCGGTGAAATTCCATCTTGTACAGGCTCTTGAACGATTTGATGATACGGTGTCAATTGACGAGCATAGACTGATACCGTGCATCGGTCGCCAACACGGCATTTTTAAGCGCATTAAAAGCCAATGTGTTTTTAGGAAACGCATTGTGCATAAAAAGGGGATTCAAATCCACATGAAAACTGGTAATGAAATCATATCCAAAACGGTCAATGAGCTCTTCCATCGTATGGAGTTGTAACAATTTCCGAGCCCAAAACATCATGTCCTTGGGAGTCACTCAAACATCCGTTCCCGGTAAACGTTTAAAGAGTAATCCTACTTTATAACGTATGTACATGAAATTGGATTCTGTAAAACATTCCACCTGTTGAAACTATTGTTTGAGAGCTTCGAGTTGAATGCGTTGAAAACAAGCCACGGTGACAGGAACGCAGGCTTCATTGATCACGACAAAGTAATGAGGGTGAATGTGGGAATCGGGTTCCAATTGTAACCACGTCCACAAGGCATCGCGCTGGGCATCATGAAACACGGGATCCAACGCATCACAGGTAGAAACGACCGTGTTGCGTACCATCATGGTGGTTCTTCCCACATTTTTCATTTCAAAACAACCCAAAATGCTTAAAAATCCCAAATAACTATCGTGAAAGGAGGGAACTGAATTATGTTTGACTTTATTGGACATTTGACGGACGATGAGATACGACAAGTAAGGATTGAGAGGGTACGTTTGCATGTTGACTTCTCGATAACATCCAATGGTTTTTTCCACAAACACTTCTCCATTGGATCCAATTTCTCGATGAGATTCATGAGGCGTCACCGTCATTTTACCTGCCGATTTCCCTTCTTTAAAGTAAACCGTTTTTCTGGACAAGACGTGCAATAAACATCCTGTTTCAATGGATTTAACCACCAACGCCGTTTTGGATTTAATCAGGGACCAATTTCCTTTCCGCAGGGGAGCATACAAGCATTTGACAAAGAGTTTGGTAAACAAATGACCAGGACTCACCACAATTTTATTGACCAAGGAATCAATATCAAATCGATTCTGTTGATACACTTGGGCCATGTAAGCAGCAGCATCGGTCCGGTAAGGACAATGATCAAAAAAGAAATCCACTTTTACGGTAGATTCGGAACCATCGTTGCCCACCACCACCATGTCTCCCCGTTGTTTGGGTGGACAATCTGCGACGTAATAGCTCCACTCCTTAACCCGATCCAAGGCATCGTAGGTAAACACACGAACCATTTTTTTTGTACCATATGCGTGTGAGTTGAATCATTCGTAAAAAAATAGGGTAAATGGCGCAAAATGCCACAAATGATAAAGAAACCACGACTAATATCCACTTCTTGAAAAGAGGCATTCGAAACGGTGGGAATATCCGCTTCAAAGGAACACACTTGCAGATGACGAATGGCCAAATCTATTTGAGATCCCAGCATGATCGGATACACGTTACGCAAGATTTTCTTGGTCGGTCGACCGAGAGAGCATACAATGTCCGTTCTCGAATATGTTGATGAATATCCAGGGGTCCATCGTAAATCAGCATGCAATCGACTCGAGTAACCAAAAAATGAATAAAATTCCGAATATGCGCATCATAATTGCCAAGAATCGGCTCAAACATGAGCGGAACGTTCAGCGGCGGCATATTTCATTCGAAGAGTATGAACTCTTTGGTCAAAAGTCTTTAGACTTTCTTGATTAATATGATGAGTTGTGTAGGCACACAACGAAATGACCAGAGTAATGACAAACAAACAATATAAATGTATTCCATGCAAATAGGATCGATGCAAAGTATACTGGCTTTCAAACAATGATTGAAGAAAAGTGTGGTAAGACATTCTCTATATATTACCCTTTTTAAAAAAAAATTTTAAAAAAAATTTTAAATTTTTTTTTAAGGATTATATGGTTTACACAACGAGATTACCAGAGTAATGACAAACAAACAATATAAATGTATTCCGTGCAAATAAGATTAATGCAAAATATAGTTTTTTTTTTTTAAATTACTTTCCGTTTAGTATTACAATTTCAGGTGTGATGGTACCACTTTCACCCAAACAATTTTTCAAATGATCCAAAGACCATTGAATTCCTGTTAAAATAGACAGTATATTTTTCCGCTCCCGGTGAAGAATTCTTGTGAGATATTCCCTTTCCATTTGTACTCGATTCGATGTTGCAGACATTTCCCAGGCGGGTTCATCCAACATCAACTTTTCAATTTCATCCAAGGATATGTAGACTTCGGCTAAAAAATTTGTCAAAATATGTCTCTCTCGCTCCAGAGCTCTTTTGACAAACATTTTCTCACAATCTCGACGTGTTTCTCTTTCTGCCATATCTTTATTCTTCATCCACAATCTCTCCCAAGGGTCTAAATATGTTTGCAATAGTCTTTTGTATATAGGGATAATTCAAAAATAATTCCTGACGAATATTTCTGGCTTTCATGCGTGCTTTCTCTGCAATTTCATCCAATTGAGTCTGAAACTCTTGAATTTTAAATCTATTTTCTTCCAGATACAAGGCAAATTCTTTGCGATCTTTGGTATCCTTTTTCAAAAACTCGTGAATGGCCTTTTTCAAGACTGAGGTATCCAAATCCTTTTTCAATTTTTGAATCTTTTGAAACCGTTCAGCCAATAAGGGATTGGTCAGTGTCTCTTGATACTGTTTGGGATATTTGTTGGGATTCACGACCGCCAAATATTCGGGAAATTTTTTTTTCACAATGTCCACTAAACATCCTTGGGCATTCCAAAAATACAGGACGCATCCTTCAGGTTCACACAATGTGTCTCCTTTCAAAAATTGGTCATGCAACTCCTCCAAATAAGATTCACACGCATCTTTTGTCTGGAACGTCTTTTGGGGAATAGCACTTACATCGGATGGTTTTGCCAAAGCAAACCGTCGATCATCCTTTGTAAAAGTAGTGCATCCTATTAATTTAAAAAAGTTTTCAGGATAGTACACGTTCAATTCGGTGCTATCGGCTTCAGTCATCATTTCAAAATGCAACGTCTTCAGGCAATCTTGGTCCTCAAAATACGAGTCATAGGAACTGATAAACGTGTTAAAACTTTTGGATCCCAACACAGAATTAAACTTTTTACGGAGAGAATCCTCCATGATGAGTTTTTGTTTGGATCCCACCAAAAAGAGTCCAAATTCATTCCGATCTCCTTGAAACCACTCCTTGAGCAATTTATAATAGGGATGTTGAAGAGGGATAAACAAAATATTCACCAAACTTCCATCAAATTTAGGGGTCACCACGACGTGATCAAAGGTGGGAGGAAAAGTTGGATGACGCGTAAAAGTGGGTAAACCGGAACGTAAGGGATACACCATCTTTGTATTTTTATTTTGCAACAAATATTCTCCTCGGTAAAAACGTGTCGGTCCCCAGGTGACATCTTTTCCAGGCGTATAGGTGGATCGATATACTTTGTGGTCCATCAATGAAAATTCTTCCTCAATTTGAATTCCTTTAAAAGGAAATTGTGCACACATTTTGGAAACAGACGATTCATTCCATAAAGTCGCCAGAGAAGGGTGATGTTCCAAAGACTCTGGCCAAGACTGATCAAAGTATCGTTTGACGAGAGAAGGCACAAGGTTCCACAGCCCGGTTCCCACCTCCAAACTCCATGGGCATTGTTCCATCAAGAGAGAAGGATATCCAGACCACTTTTCAGGTGGAAATTCTATACGTGGATTTCTCCAATGGGCCTCAGGGTCGAACAAGTTGAAAGGCACACAATACACTCCAATTCGGAAACAATTCTCAAAGCCAATCATATTGGACCAGAAATAGGTTTGACACGTGTCCACCAAAAGGATATCTGCTGAAGCAGAGTCCAAGCATTCTTGCCAGAGGGTTTGCAATTGTCGTTTTAAAGCGGGATCGCCTTTAATGCGGTAGTAACAACTGGAATAGGATTCTCCTTCTTTTGCAAACTTCATGAGAATTTCATCCCGTTGCAGATGTAAAACGGATCCACAACTGGCCAATTCCTCTGTCAAGGCTCGAGCAATGGTGCTTTTTCCTGATCCCATAGAACCAAGGAGAAAAATGACCACTCGACGATCTTTTCGAAAAGTAAATGGAGCTTGGTATAAGTAGCCAGAGCCATCCACTTGGACGGGAGGTTGTTTGCTCGACTGATCGGCAGAATGTAAACGCATCAACAAACTTAACAGATGCGGAAGGGTGGGCAGGTACATGTGCAAGATGGCATTGACTCGCAATCGATGTTCCGAGGAGAAGGAAAGATTTCGCAAGCAACACATGTGACAATCAATCAAAACTCCCATTGTAAGCAAAAAATCTTCTGGAATTTCGTCTTGAAATCTCAAAGTCACCAAACGAGCACCCACTTGAGTGTGACCTCTGAAACCTTGTTGTCCCAAAAAGTTGATTCGAGTAACGAAAGGTTTTCCAATATCATGAAGAAATCCTACCAGGTAGGCATAGGTAATATCTTCTTTCCATATCTCTTGTAAAAGATGATCTCGACGGCATAATGCATCCATACGGCGAGCAACATCCACACAGTGCGGTTGAAAGCATTCTTGATGATGGGGATTAGGAAACCAGTTAAAATTGATAATTCTCCCATACACATCGGGAAATTCGTATGGAGGATAGATTAGGGATAAAACACGCTTGAATTCAGAAACAAAGTCTGATGAAGAGTCCATAATGTGTAAATAAATTTCACTAGCACACTACTTGATTTTATAGTAAGGTACAATTTAAAGAATTTTTTTTTTTTTTACATTGAGCTGCATTTTGTTATCAATAATTATCCCTGTGGGCTTGGGGAATACACAAAGGATTTTTTACATTTTGGTATCCAATTGACGTACATGGCGTAGGGATGTTCAGAATTGCAATTTGTTAAATAATCAATTGTTGCCCAGTTGCTGTGGCGATTGACTAGCAATGCCAAAAATATGAGTAAATACAGACAGGTGGCATCGTACATATCGGGGTATTGGGTTCAGCCAATTTATGAGCAATCGCATAAATTTCTGGCAATACATCTCCTTCTATGGGGGGAAATTGTTCATATTTAATGTAAACTGCATGAGATATTCCATCTCTTTCATCAATAATATTAAACAAATAACCGTACTCTACTCGATTGGTTTGAATCTGTCTCAAATGGGCATAAGCCTCATTTTTAAACTCTCTGACCAGCTCAGGGGTCACATTGTTAAATCCTGGTAGAAGTTTACTCGGAGAACCAAATTTTCTCAACTTGTAGCCATTTGTATGGGCTACAAAATCCACCAATCGATCCAAACGATGATTGGAGCGTTTCAACACTTTCAAATCATAATACTCTTCAGCATGATCCATATTCTTTAATTTTCATTTCCCATTTTGCGTAAATTTCGAATAATAACATTTTCGTAATACACCACAGCTGTTTCCGTGGATTTACAGTGTCTTTTGCGGGGTCCCTCCACTTCGGAAAGGGATCTTTTGGGTCCTTCTTCTTCTGCTTCTTCTTGCAAGCTAGTGTTTTCTAACGTCAACGTATCAGACGTTTGATCCAATATACTCGTATAGTGTCCCAATTGAAAATCAGATCGACGCCGGTATTCGGAAAATTCTTCTTCAAATTTTAAAATTAAATCCGTTTCTGGCGTCGTATTATTCTTGGTACTCTTGAGAAACTGACGGACCGCCAATCTTAAATCGGTCATGGTATTCAGATTTTCTTGCACATCCATGTGTGTTTTAAACTGATTGTGTACACGTCTGTATTAAACAAATAAATTTTGGTGTATTCCACCACACTAGGCGGCTCGTCCCGATAATGCAAGAGTCCATTTTTAATATCCATGTATTTTTTCAGGTGATACAGGAGTATCAGAAAACACCCAATGTACGATCGTTCCACCACATATTCGTCCTTTCCATATCGGTTGAGCCGTACTTGCTCCGATGTGGTTAATGGAGCTTTATTCACAAAGCGAGACATGAAAGGAATGGCCACGACTCGGTCTTGAAAAGCCTCGGTCGCTCGACAATCGGGTAAATTATTCGTGGTGGTAAAGAGCTTAGCGGTTGGAATTCCTCCTTGACTCGATTCGTACATGTTTCGAAAAGTCACGCAGGAATTGCCCGTTATTTGCTTGACTCGATTTTCATTCAGTTTCCCTTCCAGTTCTTCGGTGGTAACAATGCGGCAATTGCACAAAGTCGAAACCAAGTCGGGAGTGGGATTGGCACTAGAGGATCCCGGTTTTAAATTGTCAGATTGAATACAATGATAATACCCTCCAAAGACAAGCGCCAAAATTTCAAACAATTTGCTTTTCCCATTGGAGGTTTCTCCCTTCATGACAAAAAATTTTCGTTCGTAATTGGTGGCGATAAAAATACTGGCCAAAACATCACACAAATACATCAAGAGGTCGTGTTCGAAAGCGGTATATTTATACTCAAATGAACCATAAAATGCATCATGGAAAGAGCATAAGGATTATTCGTCAAGTTGGAAAACTTTTCTTGACTCATTTCATACAAAGTATCAAACAAATCATCCGTCCGATCTGTTAGCAGAGCTTTTAAATACTGAAGGAAAAAAGATTTGTCCGTCATTAAATGGTACAAAGCTTCCAACTCGGAGGAGTGGTTATACAATTGCACCAATTCCGTTCGGGAAAATTCAACTCCCAATTTCCGATCCGATAAAAATAATTCAGGCACCGTGCCACCCACTTGACCCGTCAAGATATCCAGTAATCCGTCCGCCGTACGTATAAACCACTTGTGTCGATCCATTTGAATCGTCTTTCGTTCCATATTGATGTCACTGGTAATGGTGGAAATGACAGCACTGATGCTAAATTTCTGGGTCACCTCGGGTTCTGGACCCCCATATTTGCCTGATTTCCGGTATTTTTCCAAATACGTGCAGATGGCATTCCATAAATCGTTCATGTGACAATCCTTTTCCTTGTCGCCTTGAATTTCTTGCCAGGATTCCCTTAAACAATTCCAAATAAAAGCGTTGGCTTTGCGTAACGAGTTGGGCAATTTGAGGACTTGAATGGGAAAATGACTCTCTTGTAAATTGCGCAACAATTCAGTCATTTGAGCCAAAGTCGAAACGCTTAAAATGGCCCGTTGGGAATCGTGAACAAATTGCTTGAGCTTATCCCGGTAACGGGTGTACCGTTCACATAAGTTGTTGCCACAAAAAATGATGGTTTCAGGGTAAAATCTTGCATAATCACTTGAGTGTGTTCTTCTCCCACGTGTTCCATACGATCCAACAAAGGCAACAAATCTTTATCCAAGACCCCTCTTAAATGGTTCACCATCATCACGGTGGAAATGTTTAAATATTTGCATAAGGCATAAAAGGTGGGGAGAAAGTAATACCCCTGGTGATACTCCAAAATCGTTTCATGGGATTGGAATCATCCAGAAACTTTGTATTATTTTCTCGCAAAATTTGATTAATCGAGTCAAAAATGGGATTAATGTGGAGGGTTTCCGGATGCATGCGTAAGGCTCTTTGATACCATCGCTTCAAAGCCGCATTATTCGTTTCCAAAGTGCCCATAAGAAAGGCATTGAAGCGCAAATAATGAAAAGGACGCTTTTCTCTCAGGACGCTTTACACGTGTATAGATTCTTCCAAGGATATTGTCGTCCGTTGTCCCATTTGCTTTGAATCCATGACCTTTGGTCATTACTATTACACCCATGCTTTGGAAGAACATTCTTTAAAGAATCGCCTCGAGTGCGTTTTTTGCATGGGATTGTCCTCTTGGCCTCGTGGGCAAAAAATGAAGCGTCAGAATATAAAACATGTCGTGGAATGCTTGAAAGGCTTTGTGGCTCAACGGAAAGACGATGACCCACTCCCGGATTACGACGATTCAGACGTCCTGTGCGAGTGCTATTCCTTTGTCTCGACGCCCCACTCCCTGTATGATCGTTGCAAAGACCCCACGTTTGTTGGATTTTACGATTCCGTCTTTGAAAAACCCGACTTGTGGCCCGTGGAATCGAATTTAGTGACGCCAGTGGTTTGGGAAAGGACATTCACTGAATCATTCAACGCTACCTGTGCCAAGACCTGGATTGGTTTCACATTATGGTGAAACACGACGTCTTTCCTCACTTTTGTCAGGAAATGGAAGCCATTCGTGACGAATTTGTCCTTTTACACTTCTGGTGTCTGTGTGACGGATTAGAGGGTCACATACAACATCGACACATGATTCTGGCTTGTGAAAAGGAGAGTTCGTTTCAAGACATTTGGAAACATAACATTCGTTATGATTTCCCCCACATGGGACGGGTCAAGAAATGCGTCAAAATTCGAGATGCGTTTCACTTGGCTCGGACCCTGGTGTACGTGAGCCAGCCCAAGGCCACGTGTGATGGTAGGATCCCAGACAATGTAGCAGAAGGGAAACATACCTCCCATTTCCATATCAATCGACCTATGCATCCCCATAGCATTGCCGTTTTATGCACTCTGTTTCCCGACGGGATACAAAGGTTACTCGCGGAGCAGAATGGGAACAAGAATGTGGTGCGGTGGGATCCCTACGCTCAACGTGGGCCAGACCAGTGGCGTCATTTGAAATGGGGGGTCCCCATTCAAGTGACGGGTTAGAAGTTTATCCGTTGCTAGATTCCCTTTGAAGGCGAAACGTATTGGACGTTGTACGGTGACAAGAAAATACATTTCAAAGAGTCTCTTTACGTTCTCAAGGACGAACTGTACGTTTTGTCTCCAAAGCAACAAAATGTCATGAATCAAATCAAGGAAATGAAAGAAAAGATGCAAAAGGAACGAGACGATTATTGGAAACCCATCGTGGCCGATTTAATGAGGGAATGCGACGTTTTTAAAAACTAGTGGACATCCAAAGAAAAAAAGTGGAAAGCTGAAAGAAATGTTTTGAAATTGGAAAGAGACACCTTTAAAGCCGAAAGAAATGTATTTAAGATTGAAAGAGATGTACTAAAGACTGAAAGAGATGCACTGAAGGCTGAAAGAGATGTATTAAAGACCCAAAGAGATGTATTTCAAGTCGAAAAGGATAGTTTGTTGATGGAAAATGTTGGACTGAAAAGAATATTGATCCAGTAAACTCACATGAGATGGTAAAACTTTTAGTGGCTTTAATATGAATTCCTCTTTGGCACCCTAGGTGAAAATACCTGCAACACATGAGGACTGTAAAAATGTAACATGGTTTTAAAATACTCAAAGTCTTTCAAGTGGTGGAACTTAAACATGTGTACATTTTATGTTAAGGACTTAAAAAATGTGTCGCGGTTTTGGTACACTTTATGTTAGGGACTCAAAAAACGTGTCGTGGTTTGGTCATTGTTTTATGACAGTTGTTATAATAAATAAAAATTTTTAAAAAAGTGGTTTTTTATGTTGTTTTTTGTAATTACTTTACTGTTTTATGAATACATACATCCCTTGGATGTGATGTTGGGTGGTTGTTACTTTTCATGCATTATGACACATTTCTCTATTTGGTCTGGTGGCCAATGTGTCCCGACCCCTTTGAATACATCTCATGGATCGTCACTTGACCATGGTTCAAAATGACGCCACATTATGTAAGGTTTACCCAAAGATTTTTACCCTACACTCGTTACTTTCCTCGCTTTCCACACGTCGTATCAACTTTTGCGCTAAACGTTGAATCGTGGGGGGCTTCTCGTATGCCTCACAGGGGCCCCAGTGCTTTTACCGTTCTACCCTTAACCTATGGCAATCACTGTCAAATAGGAAACGCCTCTCGTTTTACAGTCATTACCATAGGCTCCATACAGTCGGTCGATTTAAAAAGCACTATTTCCCCAAATGATTGAAAACGACCTTTTTTCAAACGATCCTCGGTTGTTTTTTTGTCAGAATCTTGTCCTACGTTGTGCTCACCTTTGGATGGTTCTTTTTCACCTCGTGGTGTTTCCAATCGACCTTGCTCTTTTGGTCTGAATTTTGTCCCCCCCCCCTTCTTTGTACCCTCCTGTTGCCTTTTTCAGCTCAGTATGAAGCAAAGTCTGTCTCACGTCGACATTCCCCTTAGGATTGCTCTTTTGGTATGAGTTTTGTCCCCTCTTGTTGCCTTTTGACACAAAATGCAAGTGTGCAGAGAACAGTCTGTCTCACGTCGACATTCCCCTTAGAATGGCTCTTTTGGTATGAGTTTTGTCCCCTCTTGTCGCCTTTTGACACAAAATGCAAGTGTGCAGGGAACTATGCAAATGAACAGTCCATAATGAACAAACAAACTTTTTTCATATTCCTCCGAAAAATACTTTGGAGGGACGCGAGAAAAAAAAGTTTCAACCCAGACGAATGATTTAAAACGGGGGGTGAGCCACAAATGAAATGGAGACCTGTCAGGGGGCAAAAGGAAATGGAGGCGTTTCCGGGAGGGGGGGGGGCAAATGAAAGGGAGACTGGTGAAGCGGGGGGTAAAAGCAGCGAAACATGAAATGGAGGCATGGCAACGTTCCCATGAGATTGATTCCAGGGGCCCCGGTGCTTTGACCGCTCTACCATACACCTATGGCAATCACTGTAAAATCGGAAGCGCCTTTCGTTTTACAGTCCTTACCATAGGTTCCATACAGTCGGTCAAAAAAATAGTCGAGCACCGTGACTCTTTCCAAAAATGATTGAAACTGGAAAACGACCTTTTTGGAAAGGGCTCTTTTGGTCAGAATCGTGTCCCTTAGGGTGTGTTGATTGAAATTTTTTTTCAAATTCCTCTGAAAAAAATATTTTGGATGGGGCGCGAGAAAAAAAAGTTTCATCCTGGATGAAAATGGAGGGGGTGAGCCACAAATGAAATGGAGACTTGTCACGCTGGGCAACGACCCATGTAATGGAGGTAGGTCAGGGAGGGTAAATGAAAATGAGACAAGTCAAGCTGGGGGAAAGCAGCGACCTATGAAGTGTAGGCATTACAACGTTGGTATGTCGAGAAAAGACAGAGAATCATTCCAATAGGGGTGTTGTTAGAACATTGGAGGCGAGCCATCTCACGACGTTGCCATCTTGGCGTGTGGTGCGAACCATCGTCTACGTGAGTCAACCCAAATCGTCGTGTGACAAGGGTCCTGACAATTTAAGCAACATGCGTCTCATTTTCACATCAATCGACCCTTGCACCCGTATAGTATTGCGTTTCTCTGTACCCTCTTTCCAGGGGGAATAGAAAAATTACTGTGGGAGCCACTTGGAAATAAAAATGTATCCAGTTGGGCTGCCAAGCGTGTACGGGACCCATGGTATAATGTAAGATGGGGGGTACCGATCCATGTGACGGGCTGGAAATGTTTAAATTGTGTGATTCCCTTGTATCCGCGCTACGAGGAAACGGAGGAATGCACACCTCTGCATTTGAATCTATACGATAATAAAATAGTGTATGTCGAGGAGGGAGCCGAGTATTCCTTTCAACGCATGAGAGACAAAGTGAATGTGTTGCCTCGTAAACAACAAAATATGATGAATGAAAAACAAAACAAGCATGTGCCATGGACCACAAGCTGATATTAAGGTCAAAGATGAATGAAATGCAAGCGAAAAACGACCCAAAGCTCAACGAGATGAAAGCGAGAAACGACCTCATGGAAAGGGAATTGATTCAAAGGGAAAACGACGTGTTGAAAAAGGAACTTGACGTGGTGAAAACAAAAGAAAATGAGTTGAACGCTAAAGTACAAAACATGTCAGTTGAAAATAAAATATTGAAAGATTTGTTGCAATGAAAAAGAGTGGACAGAATCTCTTCCAATACATGGCGTTGGAAAAACAATAATGTAAAAAGGTTGGTTCGACCTCGTTCAGCCATCTCTCAACTTTCGAGTTTACTAGCAAACCTTTGAAACTAAATCATGTAAGCTTCTCTAAAAAAAAATTTTTTTTTTATACAGAGGTAGTATGTTTTAAACCTTTCGAGCTCTTCAATCTGCTGAGAGTTTGGTTGTCAATATTATTTGCTCCTGAAAGATATTTTAAACTTGCCTCACATTCTTTTTTTGGCTTTTACGATATTTTATTTTATTAGCCTTCCATTGTGAATCTTACACAATGTTCCAGGCACAGTCTCAAAAAATGTGTCAACCTTCCATTGTGAATCTTACACACAATGTTCCAGCCACAGTCTGAATCAATGTGTCAGAGTTTTTTTTTCTTGTCGTTTCCAAACCCCCCAAATGGAAGAATGATTCCTGGTCCCGAGCTATGCTCCTTTCCAGCAAACATCCTCCCATGGCTGTTCCAAACCATAAATTTGTATAATATATGGAATGTCACCATGATTTGCTTTTCATCTTTCACATTTTATTGGTCTTACATCTTGCACAATGTTCTAAAAATTGTGTCAGAGTTTTTTTTCGGGTCGTTTCCAACCTTGACTCTGAGAGTAGCCCAAAAAAATTGGGAGATGAATGACTGGTCCCGAGCTATGCTCCTTTCCAGTCATCCATCTCCCATTTTTCTGGGGAATCCCTGTCCCCCTCCTCTACGAGGCTGCTCGTATGGGGTTGGGCGCCCTGCAGAGAGGACAGGTATTCCTCACCTCCAGGTGTGGCAGTAAACACCGCATGTGAAATACATGGCCACAATGTGTCTTTTCTGGCCAATGCATCGGACTCAGACAGATGGAACACGTCTCGGGTATTTGGAAGACGCTTTCGGGCCATTTGAGTGCAAAACAGCCATCCAAGACGGCTTGAGCCAAGAGAATCCAAGGGGCCAACGGTTGAGGTCCATGTCGCCTCCAGGCCTTGTACGCCAATCGGTATAACTTGGGAAGGGCCAAGACCGTCCACAGAGCTTGCAGAAAGGCCCCCTTGCCTTGGGCCGCCTGCTGTTCGAGGTAATCACTGTAAAGTTCGGAAGGTTCAGAAGAGGTGAGACATTCGAAGGTGGGCAGGTCGTCGATGGGCTCGGGATCGGGAAACACTTTTCGTAAAAGATCTCCCAGGTCCACGGGGGAAAGAGCAATGACGTCGGACGGAGTAAAAGTCTGTAACTGGGCTCAAAACTGCATCATAAAAGTAATGTACTCGGCCAAATGGGCCTCGTGGTATTCGGCCAGGTAGATTTGAAAGGCTTTGTCAGACTCCATTGTCCCGTATGAGGCAAAAAGGCTTTCGAATCGTGCTTTTGAGAGAAGAGCGACGCGCAGGAAGTGCTTTTGGATTGGCTAGACAGGACGAAGATCCTGTGAGGGTCATGGTCATGTCCGTTCTTTCAAAATGGATTGCATCATCTCCGGGAAGCCCTCCCCGCCAGAAGTCAAGCAGGGGCACCTTTCAAGGTGGTAGAAAGAGTAGGGAGTGGATCCACGGGGCCCTGTCTCCAACATTGACAGTGAGCTCGTGTCAAACATTCGAGGGAGTGTAAAGACCCGTCCCGTACGACGACATGATTGAAGCGTTTCACGATAAAATAGTGTTCGGGGGCGTCAAAGACATTAAAACAATGGCAAGTGTCGGGTCCTTCCGTGCAGGCATCTGCACTATAGACACAATCGGAAAGATGGAATCCATGCTCGCTCAAAACCACCTGGACGGGAATGGGAAAGTGGGTCGCGAGTTATTGATATTTCACAATACCCGCTAAACGTTGCAAGCGTCGTCTATAAGACGACCAGCGTGAGACGTTGTCTCGCAAACCTGGGAGAATGTTTTTTCCAATTCACCCAGGAGAGAATCGAACGAGGTCATCATGAAGAGAATAAGAAATGTTGACAACAGAGCAAACCAAATGAAAGCTCGAGTGGAAGGCTCAACCTTTTTAAACACTCTACAATCTCTCTAAAAAAAATTATTATTATTTTTTTTTTAGAGAGAGAATGGTTGTAAACTTTATTTGCATCTGATAGATGTTTTAAACTTTATTTTTGCTTCTGAAAGATATTTCAAATTTTATGTGCGTCTGACAAATATTTCAAACTTTCCTTCTGAAAGATATTTCAAACTTTGTTTGCGTCTAAAAGATATTTCAAATTTTATGTGCTTCTGAAAAATCTTTTAAACTTTATTCGCTTCCGACAGAGGGTTTGGGAAACCCACTCTGGATCACGTCATACATCCTTTGCCAACGTTTACTATTTTCGTCCGTCCAATGCATGGCCCGGGGTAAATAGTGTTGTCCAATCTCTAAAATTTGTTTCAATCGTGCTTCGGTGGGTTCACCGTGCATCACTCGTTCTTGAAACACCATCGATTCCAATAAAACGTGAATCACACAATCATGAGGGGGCTCTTCTCCCCGAGAACACACTAAACAATCTTGTTCACAATAACATGCATCCGAAACAACAGACATGGTCGGACACGATAGATTGAAAAGAAACAAAATTTCAAAGCACACTACACTAGACAAGTAAATGAAATGAGGGGGTGGTAGAAAGCTTTTAAACTTTGAAAGAACACGGAGTTGTAATACACGCAGCACTCCATGGCTTCTCCTTCACACCCAGAGTCTTCTCATGAGCCCCCAAAACTAAACTCTCCCCAAGACCCTCGACGACGACGTCGTTTCTCCTCGTCTCGACGACGCCCTCCTTATGCTTATCGATTTCCCCAGCACCACGTTCAAGTCTTTTTCCATACGCACGGTCTGGCCGTGTTGTGTCTCCGAGACCATGGTTTCACGCTCACCAACGGGGTCGTCTCGTATGCTTCGGATCGCGTCGGGGCGCATGAAGTGTTCAACTCTTTACATTATCTCAATGTCGGCACCCTCTGTGTGACCGATTCTCGTTCCAAGCAAGACTTTAAAGACATTCAAGAAAAATAGAGCGCTTTCAGTCATTTCAAACGCATCCCCGTCATGCTCTTGAAATCCCATGCACGAGGCGAATGTCCCTTTTGCCACCAGACGCAATGTCATCGTTGGATTGCCGTGCAAGGCATGTGTGCCATTCTCCACCAACCTCTCAACCCCATTTTTCACTCGCATCCGGTCTGAAAAACGTATAAAAGGAGGACGCGGGTCGACGCTTCTCGTCAGTTTGCAGCATGGATGCCTTCCCAGAGCACCTCTCCTCCACCGTGGTGCCCGTGACGCTGCCCGAGAAACCCGATGCGTTGGAATATGCCGCTCAACAAGGCCAGGTGCGAGCGGGCATCCTCTACCAGGAGCCTCACGCCAAACGCGTGTTTACCTTATTTCGTCAAGATCCGTGGTACCACCAAAAGACGTTGATGGACAATTTCAAGCGGGCCGTGCTGGAAGCCAAGCACGTCAACGAATTTCGACCCAACGCGATCCTGTGGGAAAAAGTGTCCAAAAGCCTCTTGAAAAATCCAGATCGTTTGCTCAAAAATACCGACATGAGGATGGTGTACATCTATGGCAACCTGTTTTTTGTGAAAAAAGACTCTACCTTTGGGTTGAGAACGGTGCACCCCGGAGAAGTGCATTTCATTCAAACGACGCACGTGCCCCTGCTGCTCTACGAACTGCCCCCTTCCAGTCTCCAGTGTCGAGCCCGACCCAACGTGAACGAGAAGAGTTTCGAGCCCTACGACCAAATGCTCTACCATCGGACCACCTTGGAGCCACACACGGCCTATCCGATCCCGGCGGGAACCCACTATTTGCTGTTGACGGTTCAAAAAACCGTTTTTGGTCTGGACCTGATCCCCGAATCCCTGCTCCCTCAGCTCCTTCAGAAGGGAATTCACCTGGGAGATTTTCGAGAAAAAAAAACGTTGGATCAAATCACCTACAAGCTACCGCCTCCGACCCCAGTGCTTTGGTTGAAGCGATCGGAGGAGGAGACGCGCCCCTCTAAGAAACGAGGATGCATTCAGAGATCTGGGCCTGTGCAGATTCCACAACCTGAGCTACTCTATCTCCAGCCTGTGCAGATTCCACAACCTGAGCTACTCTATCCTCAACCTGTGCAGATTCCAGAACCTCAGCTCCTCTCTCCGCCACCTGTGCAGATTCCACAACCTGAGCCGATTCCAGAACCTGAGCTCCTCTCTCCACCACCTGTGCAGATTCCACAACCTGAGCTCATCTCTCTAGATCCCGTGCCAGAGCCCGAAGCTGCTTGGCTCGACCAAATCCTAACGTCCTTCTCTGGACCCGAAGCCTCGGTGCTCCACCTGGGGCCCTCGCTCTTTGATGAAAACAATGAACTCATCACCTTCCTCGAGACTTTTGAACACGATATGGCGATGGAGCCCCTGGACTTGTCAATGCCCAAACTCTCCCCTTGTATCCGACCTTCTGTTGGATTTAAAGCCATGCAACCTCTGAATCTATCTTGAAGAGTATGATCATGATCAATAAAAAAATGATTATTTTTAAAAAACACACAAGTCTCCTTCTTTGTGTCCGAATGATACAACATTTATTGGACCCGTTGCAAACAAAAAGTATTATTTTTTAAAAAACAAGTCTCCTTCTTTGTGTCCGAATGATACAACCTTTATTGGACCCGTGTCCAACAAAAAGTATTATTTTTTAAAAAAGCAAGACTTTTTCGCTTTGTGTCAGAATGATCCAACATTTATTGGACCAGTGTCGACATCGCACGACGATCGTGTTTGGTAATTTGGGTCGCTGGCCCGATCGAGTCACGTATTACGAGCACGACTATCCTTACACCATCCTCTTTGAACCCAATTTCGGGGTGCACGTGCCTCGGTCGTTTGGAAAGACCGTGGTCGTGTTTACCAGTCATTTGGATTTGACGTGGGATCCAGGCGTCGAGTTGAGATTCTTTCAACTTGGTCGTACCCCGTCTCGCCGAGTTTGGGAAGCCCACCAACCTCACAATAAGGAGGCCTATACGTTGAATCTCACAAACTGCACGCGCCTAGCGGGGGTGTACGTGAGACTATTAACGTGGTTGGATGATTGGGAAATGCATCGAGACGACCACCTTCCTTGGCGCCTGGTCATGCCCCCAGCTTGGAAACGGGCGTTGGAACCCCACGTGGAACGCTCGCATCGCAAGGCCTTGGAATATGGGATGCCTGTAGACGTCACGCTCCTCAAGCCTATATAAGGCCCGCCAGCCGAATCATTCTCTCTCAGCGAGAACAGCCATCGGTTCCCCTTTTTTCGGGTAAAGGAAGGTGCCAAAGTTGGAGGACCTCTTTTTAAAAACGTGTACTGAAAAGAGGCACAAAAATGTGCTAAAGATTAGTTTCGAGGTCCCAGATGTCATCCAATACATGGAAAGATGAGTATCAAGGTTGAAAAGTGTTCACCAAGATGTCCTCAAATACGATTAGTTTCAAGGGCCAATAGGAATCGATTCACGTGACCCCCCAGAGTATATAATAGGAGAGACCTGAGCCACCAGAGACATTCTCCTCCCAAGCACCATATCTCATCTAGCATTTTGCTCATGCCAACGTGTTTCATCGTGGGGGTAAGCCTGTCCCCATCGAAATCTCCATTGCCAGCATTTCGGATGATCCACAAGTCATGTGCATCACCGTGGATCATTCCAATGTGAGGACGACCTCGAAAGATGACCGGGTCAATCGGTATATCAACGAACGTCTCCGTCTCAAAAGCCACCTGCCTGGATCCGTGCCCCTCGAATACCTCAGCTTTTGCGTCAGGGGTAAATTTGGTCAGCTGGCGCAAGGCAATCGAGGCCTCATCGTGGTCAAGGGAACCGACCAGCGCAAACTCTTTGAGCAGCTGGGGTTGTTTACCATCAGCTTGGAGACGCTGCCAAAGTTCCAGGATCTCCATGACAATACGTTACCCGATCACCTCCACGATGAGGTGCACGAAAATTATGACATTTCAGAGTGCACCATGGTCAAATCTTACCGGTTTGCGCGTTATCTACAGCATTTCAACAAGCTGCAGGCCGAAAGTCAGAAACAAATGGCTGATTTAGTGGAGTAAATGTGGAACATTGAACTGTACATAGTGAACATTGAAATATTAAACTCTACCTATTGAACTGAACCGAAAAAAGGGGGACCGAGTCGACACAAGAGTCGACTCGGTCCCCCTTTTTTTGGGTGAAGGAAGGTGCCAACGTTGGAGGGCCTATCTTTGAAAACTTGTACTCATCTGAGAAAACATGCTAAAAAAAACATGCCCAAAAAACAGGCCCAAATCCGTAACTAATACACTAAGAAGGAACCTTTTGTGTTCTAATTCATGACGTCATGAATGGATGTATTTGTATATTTCAGAAGCAAATAAAGTTTACAACCAATCTCTCAAAAAAAATTTTTTTTTTTTTACAGAGTGAGAAAAATTTTTAGAGCAAAGAATAGTTTGAGTTTGACTCCAAGTTGTCGAGTGTTTATACCCTACATTCAAGTGACGTCATGCTCAGTAGAATGTTATAGGACTTGTCATTTTTTTTCAGTGTCTCATTTCTCATGGCATCGTGCTCGAACCTTCCATCTCGGTCTATTCCAATGGGATCGAGTTCTTTTCGATTCAAACCATGTGGGTTTCACGGCCCTCGAGACCCTCCTATGGGTGGTATTCCCAAAGGTTGTACAGGGTTCGAACGGACTCGTAGCCCACGTCCTACCCTGCGCGACACACGTTCCTAGGCACCTTAGGAGCCCATCATGTACCTTTGAATGTTATGATGTTTCACTCCTTACAGACCCTCCTATGGGGGGTAGGGTCAAATCAATGGGAGGGTTGCCCTCTACTAGCGCGTCTCTTTCATTTGACATGCTGCAAACGCTTCTCGATTCCATAGAAGCCGAGATAGGTTCGTACGTGCCGAGATAGGTTCAAGACAAAGGGTCACCTGTTTTTGAACCCTAGAGACCCTTCTAGGGGGGGGGTAGGATCTTGTAAGGGGTATCTTTCGAAAGAGCTTCTTATTCCAAACAGATGGATAGGTGACACGATGACCTGAGGGGTCCTGGGGCTGAGCAAGGTCCCGTTCAAGTTTCGCGTGACGCGAAAAATGACCCGCACTCAAACCACTATAGCACAAAAACCATTCAAGGTGCTACATTGAAACCAAGTTTAAACGATGACCCATCGTATGGGCCATCCGAAAATATAAAAATATATACAAAAAATACAAAAATATTATAATGAAAACAATTAAAACATTACGTGAATAAAGAGGTCATGCGAGACTCACCGGCCCTTAAGGGGAGCTTACACACAAATTTTGTGGCAAGTGACCCCGAAAAGGGATAGAAGAGATTGAGCTCTATCGGATGACATCACAATTGGCAAGGGTCGACCACTGGTGCGGGCACTATTCGCTGAAAACTGTTGGAAAATGCTTATTTTTAGGTCGTAATCAAAAATTATTTCGCTGCGTTGCTCGACTGAGCTCCGCGAGCGAGTCGTTTATTTTATACCCAACATTCAAGAGTGACATCACATCGTGCATGCGCAGTAGAGTTTTAAAGGCGCATGCGCAGTAGCATTTTATTGGAGGTAATTTTTCGCAGCATGATACTTGTAGTATGGAAGTTTTTCCCATTAGAATGCTATGGAATCAAGTCCAAACCTTCTATCTCGGTAAATTACGGTCGGATCGGGTCCAGACTTTTTCCCTGGGGGGTCATGGGGACCCCCCTTGGTGAACCGGAAGTGGCGATATCTCGGCTCCTATGGGGCCCTCGTAGACGTGTGACCCGTCAAAAGATTCAGAATCGTTTGTAGTTTACAAAACATCCATTGGTTTGGACCTAGACTCCCTGGTTGAGGCACTAGGCTAAAAAAGGCCCTGTGACCTACTTTGGATTTGCTCCTCACCTATCCGTCCGATTTTCAAACGGTTGACGTTGTTGGATAGCCCTTCACAGGGACTATCGTTATATGCCTTGGATCTAGACCTTGGGTCCCGGGTTTCAATCCTAGGCTCCAAACCATTTCGACATTTGAAAGGGACTTTGCTCAGTCCCCACACCCCTCAGGGCGTCGTGTCACCTATCCACGTGTTTGGAAGGGCGAGCTCTTTCGCAGGATACTCGTTACAAGATTCTACCCCCATAGGAGGGTCTGTAGGGTTCGAAAACAGGTGTCAACTTTTCTTGAACCCATCTCGGCTTCTATGGATCCCATAAGCTTTTGCAGTATGTCAAATGAAAGAGACGAGCTAGTAGATGGCAACAGTGTAACTGCTGTTACCCTACCCCCCATAGGAGGGTCTGTAAAGAGTGAAAAAAAACAAAATTCAAAGGTAAATCACGGGGCTCCTAGGGTGCCTATGAACTTGTGTGGCACATTGTATGACGTGGGCTTCAAGCCCTGTACAATTCTTAAGTATACCACCCATAGGAGGGTCTCGAGAGCCTGGAAAAGAACGCAGTTTTAATCGAAAATAACTCGACTCCTATGGAGCCGATAAGGGAGGGTGAGCTATCAAAGGGTTGGAGGGCACGAGTAGACAAAACTACTCATGGTGTAGGCAGATCCCCCATAGGAGGGTCTAAAGAACATGACAACTGGAAATTAAAATGACAATGATAATACACGTAGCACTTGAAGAACAACTTGAGAGAATCAAACTCAAACTATTCTCAGCTCTGAAAAGTTTTCTCACGCTGTAAAAAAAAAAAAAAAAATTTTTTTTTTTTTTACAGAGTGAGAGTTTGGTTGAAATTTTTATTTCTCGCCTAGCTAGAGTTGTTTTCTTCGAGTGCTGTGTGTATTAAAATTGTCATTTTACTTTTCAGTTGTAATTCTATAGACCCTCTGAGTAGTTTTATCATCTACTCGTAGAACCCAAACACAATTTTAATCAAAAATAACTTGGCTCCCCGACTCACGAGATCCTCCTTATGGGGGTATACCCAAGAGTTGTACATGATTCCTCGGGAGCCCACAATGCGCCAGAAAAATTCATAGGCGCTCCATCATTTACCTTTGAATTTTGTTTTCTTTGCTCATTACGACTCTGGTTATGGGTGATAAGACCAAATTATGTAGAGTGTTTTAATCTAGTGGCTCGTCTCTTTCATTTGACATGTTGCAAAAGCTTTTCGGCTGGAAAATGTTTGAAATTTTTTCGGAAGGAAATTAAATTTTCAACCAAACTCTCACTCTGTAAAAAAAAAAATTCCACGTAGGGTTCCAACGCCCGTTTCCAAGCTGGGGGCATGACCAGGCGCCAAGGAAGGTGGTAGTCTCGATGCATTTCCCAATCATCCAACCACGTTAATAGTCTCACGTACATCTCCGCTAGGCGCGTGCAGTTTGTGAGATTCAACGTATAGGCCTCCTTATTGTGAGGATGATGGGCTTCCCAAACTCGGCGAGACGGGGGACGACCCAGTTGAAAGAATCTCAACTCGACGCCTGGATCCCACGTGAAATCCAAATGACTGGTAAACACGACCACTGTCTTTCCAAACGACCGAGGCACGTGCACCCCGAAATTGGGTTCAAAGAGGATGGTGTAAGGATAGTCGTGCTCGTAATACGTGACTCGATCGGGCCAGCGACCCAAATTACCAAACACGATCGTCGTGCGATGTCGACACTGGTCCAATAAATGTTGGATCATTCTGACACAAAGAGAAAAAGACTTGCTTTTTTAAAAAATAATACTTTTTGTTGGACACGGGTCCAATAAAGGTTGTATCATTCAGACACAAAGAAGGAGACTTGTTTTTTAAAAAATAATACTTTTTGTTTGCAACGGGTCCAATAAATGTTGTATCATTCGGACACAAAGAAGGAGACTTGTGTGTTTTTTAAAAAATAATCATTTTTTTATTGATCATGATCATACTCTACAAGATAGATTAAGAGGTTGCATGGCTTTAAATCCAACAGAAGGTCGGATACAAGGGGAGAGTTTGGGCATTGACAAGACTAGGGGCTCCATCGCCATATCGTGTTCAAAAGTCTCCAGGAAGGTGATGAGTTCATTGTTTTCATCAAAGAGCGAGGGCCCCAGGTGGAGCACCGAGGGTTCGGGTCCAGAGAAGGACGTTAGGAGTTGGTCGAGCCAAGCAGCTTCGGGCTCTGGCACGGGATCTGGAGAGATGAGCTCAGGTTCTGGAATCTGCACAGGTGGTGGAGAGAGGAGCTCAGGTTCTGGAATCGGCTCAGGTTGTGGAATCTGCACAGGTGGCGGAGAGAGGAGCTGAGGTTCTGGAATCTGCACTGGTTGAGGATAGAGTAGCTCAGGTTGTGGAATCTGCACAGGCTGGAGATAGAGTAGCTCAGGTTGTGGAATCTGCACAGGCCCAGGTCTCTGGATGCATCCTCGTTTCTTGGAGGGGCGCGTCTCCTCCCCCGATCGCTTCAGTCCAAGCACTGGGATCGGAGGCGGTAGCTTGTAGGCGATTTGATCCAACGTTTTTTTTCTCGAAAATCTCCCAGGTGAAATCCCTTCTGAAGGAGCTGAGGGAGCAGGGATTCGGGGATCAGGTCCAGACCAAAAACGGTTTTTTGAACCGTCAACAGCAAATAGTGGGTTCCCGCCGGGATCGGATAGGCCGTGTGTGGCTCTAAGATGGTCCGATGGTAGAGCATTTGGTCGTAGGGCTCGAAACTCTTCTCGTTCACGTTGGGTCGGGCTCGACACTGGAGACTGGAAGGGGGCAGTTCGTAGAGCAGTAGGGGCACGTGCGTCGTTTGAATGAAATGGACTTCTCCGGGGTGCACCGTTCTCAACCCAAAGGTAAAGTCTTTTTTCACAAAAAACAGGTTGCCATAGATGTACATCATCCTCTTGTCGGTATTTTTGAGCAAACGATCTGGATTTTTCAAGAGGCTTTTGGACACTTTTTCCCACAGGATCGCGTTGGGTCGAAATTCGTTGACGTGCTTGGCTTCCAGCACGGCCCGCTTGAAATTGTCCATCAACGTCTTTTGGTGGTGCCACGGATCTTGACGAAATAAGGTAAACACGCGTTTGGCGTGAGGCTCCTGGTAGAGGATGCCCGCTCGCACCTGGCCTTGTTGAGCGGCATATTCCAACGCATCGGGTTTCTCGGGCAGCGTCACGGGCACCACGGTGGAGGAGAGGTGCTCTGGGAAGGCATCCATGCAGCAAACTGACGAGAAGCGTCGACCCGCGTCCTCCTTTTATACGTTTTTCAGGCCGGATGCGAGTGAAAAATGGGGTTGAGAGGTTGGTGGAGAATGGCACACATGCCTTGCACGGCAATCCAGCGATGACATTGCGTCTGGTGGCAAAAGGGACATTCGCCTCGTGCATGGGATTTCAAGAGCATGACGGGGATGCGTTTGAAAGGACTGAAAGCGCTCCATTTTTCTTGAATGTCTTGCTTGGAACGAGAATCGGTCACACAGAGGGTGCCGACATTGAGATAATGTAAAGAGTTGAACACTTCATGCGCCCCGACGCATACGAGACGACCCCGTTGGTGAGCGTGAAACCATGGTCTCGGAGACACCACACGGCCAGACCGTGCGTATGGAAAAAGACTTGAGCGTGGTGCTGGGGAAATCGATAAGCATAAGGAGGGCGTCGTCGAGACGAGGAGAAACGACGTCGTCGTCGAGGATCTTGGGGAGAGTTTAGTTTTGGGGGCTCATAAGAAGACTCTGGGTGTGAAGGAGAAGCCATGGAGGGCAAAGCTGAACCAGGGGTGAATAACAGGCTCAACACATCGTCCGTGTCGGTCATGTTGAAAAAGAGAAGCTGCAAATTATGTGCTCTGAAATGTAATCTGCAAAGTGTTTGGTCTTAAATGTAATCTGCAAAGTGTTTGCTCTTAAACATTCTCTCTCTAAAAAAAAACAAAAAAAAAAACAATTTTTTTTAAGGATAAATTAATTTCTTGTCTAGCTAGAGTTGTTCTAGTGCTGCGTGTATTACAACTCCGTGTTCTTTCAAAGTTTAAAAGCTTTCTACCACCCCTCATTTCATTTACTCGTCTAGTGTAGTGTGCTTTGAAATTTTGTTTCTTTTCAATCTATCGTGTCCGACCATGTCTGTTGTTTCGGATGCATGTTATTGTGAACAAGATTGTTTTGTGGGTTCTCGGGGAGAGGAGCCTCCTCATGATTGTGTGATTCACGTTTTATTGGAATCGATGGTGTTTCAAGAACGAGTGATGCACGGTGAACCCACCGAAGCACGATTGAAACAAATTTTAGAGATTGGACAACACTATTTACCCCGGGCCATGCATTGGACGGACGAAAATAGTAAACGTTGGCAAAGGATGTATGACGTGATCCAGAGTGGGTTTCCCAAACCCTCTGTCGGAAGCGAATAAAGTTTAAAAGATTTTTCAGAAGCACATAAAATTTGAAATATCTTTTAGACGCAAACAAAGTTTGAAATATCTTTCAGAAGGAAAGTTTGAAATATTTGTCAGACGCACATAAAATTTGAAATATCTTTCAGAAGCAAAAATAAAGTTTAAAACATCTATCAGATGCGAATAAAGTTTACAACCAGGACTCTCTCTAAAAAAAAAATAATAATAATTTTTTTTTTAGAGAGATTGTAGAGTGTTTAAAAAGGTTGAGCCTTCCACTCGAGCTTTCATTTGGTTTGCTCTGTTGTCAACATTTCTTATTCTCTTCATGATGACCTCGTTCGATTCTCTCCTGGGTGAATTGGAAAAAACATTCTCCCAGGTTTGCGATCTTCCTCCTGTCTAGCCAATCCAAAAGCACTTCCTGCGCGTCGCTCTTCTCTCAAAAGCACGATTCGGACGCCTTTTTGCCTTTTACGATACAATGGAGTCTGACAAAGCCTTTCAAATCTACCTGGCCGAATACCACGAGGCCCATTTGGCCGAGTACATTACTTTTATGATGCAGTTTCGAGCCCAGTTACAGACTCTCACTCCGTCCGACGTCATTGCTCTTTCCCCCGTGGACCTGGGAGACCTTTTACGGAAAGTGTTTCCCCATCCCGAGCCCATCGACGACCTGCCCACCTTCGAATGTCTCACCTCTTCTGAACCTTCCGAACTTTACAGTGATTACCTCGAACAGCAGGCGGCCCAAGGCAAGGGGGCCTTTCTGCAAGCTCTGTGTACGGTCTTGGCCCTTCCCAAGTTATACCGATTGGCGTACAAGGCCTGGAGGCGACATGGACCTCAACCGTTGGCCCCTTGGATTCTCTTGGTTCAAGCCGTCTTGGATGGCTGTTTTGCACTCAAATGGCCCGAAAGCGTCTTCCAAATACCCGAGACGTGTTCCATCTGTCTGAGTCCGATGCATTGGCCAGAAAAGACACATTGTGGCCATGTATTTCACATGCGGTGTTTACTGCGACACCTGGAGGTGAGAAATACATGTCCTCTCTGCAGGGCGCCCAACCCCATACGAGCAGCCTCGTAGAGGAGGGGGACAGGGATTCCCCAGAAAAATGGGAGATGGATGACTAGAAAGGAGCATAGCTCGGGACCGGTCATACATCTCCCATTTTTTTGGGCTACTCTCAGAGTCAAGGTTGGAAACGACCCTAAAAAAACTTTGACACAATTTTTAGAACATTGTGCAAGATGTAAGACCAATAAAATGTGAAAGATGAAAAGCAAATCATGGTGAAATTCCATATATTATACAAATTTATGGTTTGGAACAGCCATGGGAGAATGTTTGCTGGAAAGGAGCATAGCTCGGGACCAGGAATCATTCTTCCATTTGGGGGGTTTGGAAACGACAAGAAAAAAAATCTCTGACACATTGATTCAGACTGTGGCTGGAACATTGTGTGTAAGATTCACAATGGAAGGTTGACACATTTTTTGAGACTGTGCCTGGAACATTGTGTAAGATTCACAATGGAAGGCTAATAAAATAAAATATCGCAAAAGCCAAAAAAAGAATGTGAGGCAAGTTTAAAATATCTTTAAGGAGCAAATAATATTGACAACCAAACTCTCAGCAGATTGAAGAGCTCAAAAGGTTTAAAACATACTACCTCTGTATAAAAAAAAATTTTTTTTTTAGAGAAGCTTACATGATTTAGTTTCAAAGGTTTGCTAGTAAACTCGAAAGTTGAGAGATGGCTGAACGAGGTCGAACCAACCTTTTTTACATTATTGTTCTTCCAACGCCATGTATTGGAAGAGATTCTGTCCACTCTTTTTCTTTGCAACAAATCTTTCAATATTTTATTTTCAACTGACATGTTTTGTACTTTAGCGTTCAACTCATTTTCTTTTGTTTTCACCACGTCAAGTTCCTTTTTCAACACGTCGTTTTCCCTTTGAATCAATTCCCTTTCCATGAGGTCGTTTCTCGCTTTCATCTCGTTGAGCTTTGGGTCGTTTTTCGCTTGCATTTCATTCATCTTTGACCTTAATATCAGCTTGTGGTCCATGGCACATGCTTGTTTTGTTTTTCATTCATCATATTTTGTTGTTTACGAGGCAACACATTCACTTTGTCTCTCATGCGTTGAAAGGAATACTCGGCTCCCTCCTCGACATACACTATTTTATTATCGTATAGATTCAAATGCAGAGGTGTGCATTCCTCCGTTTCCTCGTAGCGCGGATACAAGGGAATCACACAATTTAAACATTTCCAGCCCGTCACATGGATCGGTACCCCCCATCTTACATTATACCATGGGTCCCGTACACGCTTGGCAGCCCAACTGGATACATTTTTATTTCCAAGTGGCTCCCACAGTAATTTTTCTATTCCCCCTGGAAAGAGGGTACAGAGAAACGCAATACTATACGGGTGCAAGGGTCGATTGATGTGAAAATGAGACGCATGTTGCTTAAATTGTCAGGACCCTTGTCACACGACGATTTGGGTTGACTCACGTAGACGATGGTTCGCACCACACGCCAAGATGGCAACGTCGTGAGATGGCTCGCCTCCAATGTTCTAACAACAACCCTATTGGAATGATTCTATGTCTTTTCTCGACATACCAACGTTGTAATGCCTACACTTCATAGGTCGCTGCTTTCCCCCAGCTTGACTTGTCTCATTTTCATTTACCCTCCCTGACCTACCTCCATTACATGGGTCGTTGCCCAGCGTGACAAGTCTCCATTTCATTTGTGGCTCACCCCCTCCATTTTCATCCAGGATGAAACTTTTTTTTCTCGCGCCCCATCCAACATATTTTTTTCAGAGGAATTTGAAAAAAATTTTCAATCAACACACCCTAAGGGACACGATTCTGACCAAAAGAGCCCTTTCCAAAAAGGTCGTTTTCCATTTTCAATCATTTTTGGAAAGGGTCACGGTGCTCGACTATTTTTTCGACCGACTGTAATTACCACACCAACGCAAGAATAAATTTCGAAAAACAGAGTTTTTATGACATAGTTAAAGAAATCACTCAGATCGCACGCACACACACACACAAGTGCTATCGGCCTGAGGGAAACACGAAATTTCCATGGGGATGAAGTTATTCACTCAGGAAAACGAAAGAATTGGAAAGTGAGTGGGGGATTTTTAAATTCGCATTGCTTGCCTATTCGAGCGTTTTGGGTGACAGACCTTGAAATTTTCAACCATGCTGAAGTGACGAGGACGACACATGAGCTTTCACCCATCTTTAATAATTACCACACCACACCAACGCAAGAACAAATTTCGAAAAAAGGGAGTTTTTATGACATTGTTAAAGAAATCACTCACATCGCACGCACACACACACACGAGTGCTATCGGCCTGAGGGAAACACGAAATTTCCATGAGGGTGAAGTTATTCACTCGCTAAAAGCCCGTTTAACGCGGAGAGGAAAGAAATCAAAGTAATTTCGGAAAATAATATTGGAAGTGCTGAATTTGTGATGATTGAGTGAATATTAACGTCCCACTGTTCAGCTACACGAGGCCTTTTGGGGAAGGTCCACGTAATTTTGAACCATGGTCAAGCGACGTGGACGACACCTGAGCTGGCCCCCCTCTCCTAACTACACCACCACACCAACGGGAGATTGTTTGAGTTCTCTACAAATTTTACGTGCATCGCGCCCCTACACTGCGGGTCTTCAGTGGTATTAGGATCGAGAATTTGTGAAGAGAAGGGAAAATGTTAAGCAACAAAGCCATGACACGCACTCACATCGTACGCGTGAAACCCCACAAAAGGGTTGGCGTTAGAATAAAAGGAGGAAATTAACATGGGGATTAAGTTATACCCTCGGTATAAGCCCGTGCAACGCCGGGCCATGAAAGCTAGCCTACACTATTAAAATTCGAAGGTAAACAAACGTATCTATCTATGTATGTATGTGCGTCTATCTTCTCACGAACCGCACCACGCAGAAAGTCGCGGAAGGTACCAAAAGATCGGGAATTTTCCGGGGAAGCCGTATTGCCCATTTATATTCTGATACTGTAATTAGTTAAAAAGATATTAATTAAAAACCTTAAAAAGCCTAATTGTTTTACTCCTGCCGGTTGTTTACTTGGCGGAACTTCCCTTCCGTTTCGGCCGAGCGGTAATCTTACGTTTTCCACCATATTAAAATGGTCATCTAATTTTCGGTGACAAAATTAGACAAAAAATAATTACAGAATAAGAAAGATCATTTATTTCGCCACGACACGGTATAATTTTTTTTTGTAAAATAACGATATTTTCTATTTTTTTCGAATTTTTTAAAATAGTGTTAAAACTGATGCGTTTTTATGAAAATTATTTCTAAATCGTTGGGTATGAATTACTTTTCGTGTTATTAAATCGATATTCTACACTAAATAATTTCAAGCCTTTCTCTTTTAGATCCATTCATTTAAAAAATAAAATTCCCAAAACTTTTTTTTTAAAGAATTTTTAAAAAGTAGTCCCAATTTTTACTTCACATTGAATAACTTCGTCATTTATGAAGGTAATCTCACAAAACCTTTTTGCCGTGTGTACAGTAATATTATCTGTAACATATACGAAGATTGAAAAAATTGCTTCAAAATTACGGATTTTAAAAATAAAATTGTGATTTTCGTAAATTTATGTTTTTCTGAGAAATAAATTAAAAAGTAGTAATTTGTACATTTTTTATTTCAAAGTACGTTATTTTTGCAAATAGTTTGTGAAGTTTTAGAGCATTAACTTAAAATTTATGCCCTAAAAATGAAGGTAATGATTTTTAAAATAATTTAAAATACGCGATTTTACATTTAGCCAAAAATTAGCTTTGCGCCAAAGACTTCTGACATGTTTCGCCTTCGACCGCATCTAACTCAAGGGTTACACTAAAAAATTTCTGCCTTAAACAGGGGAAAATCAGTAACTTTGGCGAGTAAAAAAAAAAATTGCGAGTGAAAAAATTACTTTTTTGTCCTCCCATTCATTATTGTTGCCTATTTTCATTTTTCGCTACGGGTCCCGGTAGCACAATCGGTTAGCCCTTCGCTTCATTTACACCGTAAAGCAAATCGTGTCTCTGCGAGTTCGAATTGGCGATGATCTCGTTTTTTTTTCATTTCTACTAATTTTTCCCACGTAAATTAATTTTACTAATAAATATTTATTTTAACATGATCCTCTGATATTTTAATGTACTTTTTTTTTTGCCTTCTAAAAGGTTTTTTTCTGATTTTTAATCATTCAAAGTAATTTCTATCTTTTTCAACAATTCGATTTTGTTCATTTCTGCTTATTTTTCCCACCCGTAAATTAATTCTCTCTTCTTCAATGATTGAATTCACTTGCTGCATCCCCACTGATCTGAAATTTACTTCATTTTCAGTGCTGCCATTATGTAAGCAAATGGTATGTCACAATTAATTGCTAAATAAGAATTTTTAATCAATTTTATTAAAAATAATTAATAAGTTAGCTTTGTATAATATAATTTTTTTCGCAGATACGTGTTTAAATAATTTTAACACAGAGTGGAATGAAAAACTATAAAATTGAAATTTAAAAAATTAAATGTTTTTATCAAATAGTATTATTTTCTTTTTGAAAGTTTTTTTCAGTGAATGTTAGCATATAACTAGGTTTTCCCCCAAAGGTGGATTTTTAACATTTATATATGTTTAATCAAACATCCAATCGTTTCAAGAGCTATCTGTAGAATTTTTTTTATTAGTATTTATTGATAATGGATTTAAATTAATATATTTTTTTAAAATTAAAATGCCTTCAATGCATTTCTGAGATTCATTTAAAATATTTATCAGTATCGAAATTTTTGTTCTCTCTCATAAAACTTATAGTTTACTTTAAAATAATGCGTAATTGCATGAAACTTTTTTCCCCGTGTCAAATATTTCAAAAAATTCTCACAATTATACTTCAAGAATTAAAATAGTAGTGTAATTTTGTAATTTGAAAAATTTATACTTTCTGTTCTTTTTTCAGCATACAACTATTTTTAAAAATGCTACAGTTTCGTTTCCGGGAAAAAACTATCTTTATTTAAAGAATTTTATAGAAAAAAAAACAACTTTTTTTTTTTTACAAAACAATGCTGTTTTGCATATTTTATGATTTTTTCTCATATGAATCAATATCGTTGCGTTTATATAAAAATGATTTTTAAAACTTTCAGAATCAGTGATTTAAAAAATAAAAAGCCGAAAACTTTTTTGAACGAATTTTAATAAAACACTCAAAATACTTAAATCAAACATTTAATAAATTCTTCATCCGTAAAGATAATTGCATGAAACTATTTTTCCGTGTGTCGAACATTTCAAAAAATCCTCACAATTTTACTTCAATATTTAAAATAGTAGTGAAATTTTGTAGTTTTAAAAATTTCTACTTTTCTGTCTTTTTTCAACATACAACTATTTTTAAAAAAGCTACATTTCGTTTCCGGGGCCTAAAAAATTGCAACGAAAGAATTGAAATGTGAGGGATTTTTAAAAAATCGCACTGTTCACCTACTCCAGAGTTTTTTGGCGACGGACTTCGAAATTTTCAATTTAAAACTTTTAGAATCAGTGAATTTAAAAAAAAGCCAAAAACTTTTTTGAACAAATTTTAATAAAACACTCAAAATACTTAAATCAATCATTTAATAATTTCTTCTTTTATAAAGGTAATTGCATGAAACTTTTTTCCCCCCAAGTCGAATATTTCAAAAAATCCTCACAATTTTACTCCAAGAATTAAAATAGTAGTGAAATTTTGTAATTTGAAAAATTTATACTTTGTCTTTTTTTCAGCATACAACTATTTTTAAAAAAACTACATTTTCGTTTCCGGGAAATAAAAAATTGCAACGAAAGAATTGAAAAGTGAGTGGGTGATTTTAAAATTCACCCTGTTTGCCTATTCGAAAATTTTTGGTGACGGACCTCGAAATTTTCAACCATTCTCAAGTGACGAGGACGACACCTGAGCTTTCACCCATCTTTAAGAATTACCACACCACACCAACGCAAGAAAAAATTTCGAAAAAGGGAGTTTTTATGACATAGTTAAAGAAATCACTCACATCGCGCACATACACACACACACAAGTGCTATCGGCCTGAGGGAAACACGAAATTTCCATGGGGATGAAGTTATTCACTCGGTAAAACGAAAGAATTGGAAAGTGAGTGGGTGATTTTTAAATTCGCACTGTTTGCCTATTCGAGGGTTTTTGGTGACGGACCTCGAAATTTTCAACCATGCTCAAGTGACGAGGACGACACATGAGTTTTCACCCATCTTTACTAATTACCACACCACACCAACGCAAAAACAAATTTCGAAAAAGGGAGTTTTTATGAGATTGTTAAAGAAATCACTCACATAGCACGCACACAAGTGCTATCGGCCTGAGGGTGAAGTTATTCACTCGGTAAAAGCCCGTGCAACGCCGGGCTAAGCGGAGAGGAAAGAAACAAAGAAATCAAAGTAATTTCGGAAAATAATATTGGAAGTGCTGAATTTGTGTGAATATTAACGTCGACACGAGGCCTTTTGGGGACGGTCCGCGTAATTTTGAACCATGGTGAAGTGACGCGGACGACACCTGAGCTGGCACCCCCCTCTCCTAACTACCACATCACACCAACGGGAGGACGTTTGAGCTCTCGACATATTTTACGTGCATCCCGCCCCTGCACGGCGGGTCTTCAGTGGTACTAGGATCGAGAATTTGTGAAGAGAAGGGAAATTGTTAAGCAACAAAGCCATGACACGCACTCGCATCGTACGCGTCAAACCCACACCAAAGTGTTAGAATAGAATAAAGGGAGGAATTAACATGGGGATTAGGTTATACCCTCGGTATAAGCCCGTGCAACACCGGGCTTAGAGGAGAGGAAAAAACATAGAAGCCAAAGTTACTTCGAAAAAGAATATTGGTCATGCTGATTTTGTGAAGAGAACGGAAATTTTTTCTAAAAGTAGAGAAAGCCCGTGCAACGCCGGGCCATGAAAGCTAGTCTACCATATAAACTGACATCAACAGCTGTGAATTAGTAGTCAGCATCAAAAACTGTCAACATCACCATTGAATAGTAGTCCTTATAATTGTAAAACAGTGACCCACTGTTTTTTGAATCTTTTATTCATATATACTTGCCATCAATTGCTCTGATACAATTGGAAAAATTCCATTTTGAAAAATATTGTTGGGTAATTTTTTAGAATTGACTCATTGGTGGTGGAATTATATCACATTAAATACTCTTCTTATGATGGCCTCATCTACTTCTTGTATGATCACACTTATCCAAGAATGACTTATTTGATACTGGAAGGCAAGTGAGCGAAATGACTCCCCCGTGGCCAAATGTCTGAAATAAATAAAATCCTAAGATAGAATTATGTGACATACTAATGAAAAATATTTTTGTCATTTATTTTTCCAAAATTAAAAAAATAATTTAAATTGATTTTTAAATGTATATATATTGAGTATAAATGAGTTTATTTTCTCTATTTCTTTAATTTTCACTTGTCTATTCTTATTTTAGTACTTAAAAATGTGCCGATTAAAAACATTTCTTTATTAAAAACTTGATTAAAAACCGATTTAAAATGACATTGTTACGAATTTTGTATACAAAAAAGTAAATAATTTGTATTCGGATGTGCAATGCCTTTATATTACTCTATTCTATATTTATTTCATGTTAAAGTTGTAATATTCACAAGCAACGCCGTCCTTTACGTTATAATGGTGATTGAATGGGAACTTGGCGAAATATTGGCGATAGGGCCAAGTTGGGATCATTTTTGGCGACCATGTTGGCGAGTTCGGGACCCTCTGGGTTCTTCTAGAAATTAGTAGAGAAATCCACTAATTTCCCGATCTGTGGCGCGAGCGCATCTTTCCAGAATTTTCGGCCTCTGCTACAAATAGAGAGACTCGCCACAACAGTCAGTCTGGTTTCAGCCAAGGAGTAGCGAGTCTGGCTTCAGCCAGCAAAAAGTCAGTCTGATTTCAACCAGCGAGTAGTGAGCACTGTTTTGATTAGCGATTAGAAGACTTGCCTTGAATTTGATAAGCTCGGCTGTGCTTGTGAATAGTCATTTACATACGTGAATTTTAGACACTGCTTATTGTGTCTGAGTGCTGTTGAAGGTGTGAAATCCTTCTGCGAATTTTGCTGTTGAATCCTGTATTTTCAAGGATTGATTTACGCCAATAAATACTCATCGCTCTTAAGGAATTGCCTTGTTATTTACGACTGATTTTGCATAAAATCCTCGATCCCCGATCTACGTAACAATTTGGTGTCAGAAGTGGGATTTTATGCCAATAACAAGAGCGATGGATGAGCAACTGAAGGCTCTGTTGGAGGGCATGAATGCCTTGAAAAGAGGCCAAGAGCTGAGAAATACTTTAGAAAAGAAAATCGCAGCAGTTGAAGAAAAAATGAAAATAAAAAGGAGTAAAGAGCAAGTTGAAGAAAGAATTGAAGTGTCTAGAAATTTTAGCCTTATGTCACAGAGTGTGGAAGATCTTGAAAAGAAGCTTCTAGCTTGTAGGAATATGATGAATGAAAGCAAGGTTGATACTGCTTCTCCAGTGCATCTGACTGCCTCACCAGTATCAGTGAAACTGTCCACCTATGACGGAAAGACCAACTGGGAGGTGTACAAGATTCAATTTTCGATAATATCTGAATCCAATGGATAGACTGAACGGGTCAAAGCATGTCAGTTAGCGGCATCCCTTAGAGGAGAAGCCGCTGAAGTACTGCTGACTCTTCCCGACAAAGAGCTGCTAAATTTGAACTCCCTCTATAATTCTCTGGATCTTCGGTTTGGACAGAAATACCCCCAAGACCACGCTCGCCTGCAGTTGAAAACAAGAATCCAGAAAACCGGAGAAAGTTTGCAAGAGTATGCCTTCGAAATAAAAAGGCTCGCCAACTTAGCATTCTCAGCAAATGTGTGAGAAATGATTTCCCTCGAGTATTTCGTGCACGGACTGAAAGAAGAAGAAATGCAGAGGGCTGTAAGAATGGCAGATGTTCAAGATCTAAAATCTGCCCTGAAATTTGAAGCCGCCACTCAAGCCAGTCTCAGGGACCACCATTCCATCTAAGAAGCTAGACTGCCCTGCAGATGCGGCATGTGAATCTCCGTGGGTAAAGGAGATTGAAAAATTGAGAGATGAAATTCAAGATTTAATGACTCAACGTCAAAAACAGAAGAGACGTATCATCACGTGCTGGGGGTGTGGTGAATCAGGGCATCTCAGAAGTAACTGCCCCTGAACAAATAAGGAAGATCGTTGCACCAAGTGCTGGGGGTGCGGTGGAACTGGGCATCTAAAAGGTAACTGCCCTCCAGTATATATAAATCAGGAAGATCTTCATCATGCAAGTGTCATCGATTCTAAGAAATTGTGTGGAAACCGAAAAGGATCAGCAAAGGAAAATGGAGACGTTCCTTCAAGAAGATCGGAGAACAGTAAACACTGCTCGAGAATCGAAAAAAAATTTGGCGTAATATATCCAGTAATCCGCCAAGTATAACGACATCGGAATTGGAGCCATGGAGTGACGAGAGCGTCCGAAAAGATCAACTGGCTGATCCTGAAATTAAACCAATAATTGAATTCAAAGAGTCATCTGATGAAAACCTCAGCTGGCAAGACATCGTCTCTTTCCATCCTACAATGAAGCGTTACTGGGCTATTTGGGACTCTCTGCATCTGAGAAATGGTGGTTTTTATCGAAAATGGGAGCCTGACGACGGAAAAGCATTCAGGTGGAAATTAATACTCCCGAAGACAAGAATATCGACAGTTCTAAACGAACTTCATGGCAGTCCAACTGGTGGTCATTTTGGTGGTTTGAAGACCTTACAAAAAGTCCGAGAGCGCTTCTACTGGAACAATGTGCGGAATGATGTTGAGAAGTGGTGTGGCACATGATCCCTGTGCTGCACGTAAAGGTCCGAGAAAACGCAACAGAGGACGACTCCAGCTGTATAATGTGGAAGCGCCGTTCGAACGAATAGCTTTTGACATCTTAGGCCCACTTCCGAGATCAGCAGATGGCAACAACAACATCCTGGTTGTCATGGACTACTTCACTAAGTGGCCTGAAGCCTATCCTATATCCGACCAAGAGGCCCCAACTGTTGCAGAGGTTCTAGTTCAACACTGGATCTCAAGATACTGAGTTCCTCTACAAGTGCACTCCGATCAGGGAAGAAACTTCGATTCTGCAGTTTGCAAGAGACTGTGTGAGATACTCAGCATTGACAAAACCCGGACAACAGCTTTACATCCTCAGTCTGACGGCATGGTAGAGAGGTTCAATCGGACCATCCTGAACAGCCTCTCTTTCCTGGTATCCAGAAATCAACATGACTGGGACAAGAAACTGCCTCTTTTCCAGCTTGGGTACAGGAGTGCCGTTCACGAAACCCCCGGTTATTCCCCATCCCAGATGCTCTTCGGACGTGATCTTCGTTTGCCTGCAGATCTCTTGTTCAGCCGGCCACCAGATGTTCCTTTGGCGCCTGAAGAGTATGTCGAGAAACTCCAGGCACGGATGGAGGAAATGCATCAATTGGCTAGGGAAAGAATCGGCATAGCTTCAGAGAAGATGAAGACCCGATACGACGCAAGAGCAACCGGACACGACTTCCACGAAGGCGACAAAGTGTGGTTATGGAATCCGAAACGTCGCAAAGCACTCTCTCCGAAGCTGCAGACCAACTGGGAAGGTCCTTACACAGTCCTAAAGACTGAATGACGTTGTGGGTCAGATACAGAAATCACCACACACAAAACCGAAGGTAATACATTATAATAGGCTAGCCCCTTACCTTGGCCAAGGAGAATAAGATCCTTAACTTCAGACCATAGTTACTAATTATTTTGTAAATAATGTGACTTATTTATCTCTTTTCTAATTTTTTAGTTTTATTTTAGCGTTATAATTTATGTTTGTATTTTGAATTTATTTGCTTTGTATGCGCTGTTGAGTATTTGTTACTTTATATTCGATTGTTATGTCTGTAAATAGATGCCTCTTACTCGGGGATTATACTGCCCGGGACGTGCAGTCTTTGAAGAGGGGCAGTGTTATGAATTTTGTATACAAAAAAGTAAATAATTTGTATTCGGATGTGCAATGCCTTTATATTACTCTATTCTATATTTATTTCATGTTAAAGTTGTAATATTCACAAGCAACGCCGTCCTTTACGTTATAATGGCAATTCAATGGGAACTTGGCGAAATATTGGCGATAGCGCCAAGTAGGCATCATTTTTGGCAACCAAGTGAAATCCTTCTGTTATTTATTCTGTGAATTTTGCTGCTGTGAATCCTGTATTTCAAGGATTGATTTTCGACAATAAATACTCATCGCCCTTAAATAATTGCCTTGTTATTTACGACTGATTTTGCATAAAATCCTCGAACCCCGATCTACGTAACAATATATATGTCAATACAACACAGAAAATATTACATCTTGATTAATTGAACTTACTTCACAAGAATGCATAACTTTTCTTCAGGGGATATTGGCTTTTTGTGCCTGTTATATGGTTTCGATATTAATTCATCCTGTTTGTTATTTAGTACATAATCAAACAATACTGGTCTCAAGCAAAAGTATTGCCTGAATTTTTCTTCATTCCAGTTTAGATGGCGCACTAGAATTTCGAATGCACCTTCTGAAGATCTATTTTTGAACAACTTGTTTTCTTCTTCCGATGATTGCTCATCTTCGAAATATATTAGCAATGCTACATCTAGGTCATCCATTCTCAGCAGTCTGCAATTTGTTTACAATTAGGGATGCAAGAGTATTCTTTTTGTAGGAAACCATGCAGTCAACATTAAAAGATGGCAGTGATCCACCGTTATGTTACGGAAGCAAAAGAACGGTGCCGCTTCCCTAGGAAACCATAGCTTGCATGTTTGAACTATTAGATTGTAAATGGTGGCATACTTCCTGAAAATAGGGAGTTTAAGAAGTTAAACAACCTTGTGAAAGTCACGAAAAGAATAATTTAGTCTGCTTATATGCTTTTTGATCCTATCAGTATAATGAGAACTATTTTACTGTCAGGATGAAGTTTTTGCTAAAAAAAAATATGGGAATTATGAATAGCATGGGATGAATGTGTTTGTTCCCAGTGAGATTAAAGCTATATTTATAATGGTTAAATGAAATTGAAATATTAAGCCAGTTTAAAATTCCTTTGATGAGGTACATTGGGAATCGGCAGAGCTCCATTTATTTGCAGATGCAAGTCCTAAATGCTAGGGTTTGGTAGCTCATTTTTGATCAAACCATATGGATAAATACGTTGCAAGCATTCATTCTCGTTCGGCCTCTTTAAAGAAAATTACGGTGCCAAGATTAAATTATTAGGCACTTTGACTTCAGCACGAATGGGACATTACTTACAGAATGCTTTTCCCATGTTAAAAGAGGAAAACACTATTGGAGTGATTCACAAATACGTATCCACTGGATTAAAGGGAAGGCCATGATTGGAAGATGTTTAAAAAAATCGCGTATCTGAGTGAGTGAATATTAACGTTATATTGTTCAGCTACTCAAGGGCTTTTGGTGTAGGACCTCATAATTTTTAATCATGGTCAAGTGACGAGGATGACTCCTGAGCTGACACTCCCCACTTCTAACTACCACACCACACCAATGGGAGGACATTCGATGTGCATCCCTCCCCTACACGGGGGTCTTCAGTGGTTCTTGGCTCGAACTCATGACACGCCAGCCACGAGTCGATTACCTTGACCACTAGGCTACCGCAGCCACACTGCATGTTTGAAACTTAAGAGAAGACAAATCCAAACAGCTGGCATTTTGTGTATTGAAGAACAATCTTGCTGACAAACTCACTAGAGGAATGAGCGCTAAAACTCTCATGATGAATGAGGCTTGGTTATCAGTACCACGATGGCCTGTATAGTAAATTAAGTAATCTAATTGACAAATCGATTTAAATTCCATTAAAGTTGAAAGGTGATTGCGACTTTCCAAAGAAATGTCAAATCTTTGCAGCCTTGACTGTATCTCAATAATTGCAATAGTTTATTAGGATAGCACATTCAGTGTTTTAAAATTTGCAAACAATCGTAGGCATAACAGGAAAAAGATCACAAATAATTTAACTGATAATGAATTACTCAATGTACAAAAATATTAGGTTTGTTGTACACAAACAAACTGAATTCAAAACAGAATATGAAGAGGTAAAGCAATACAGGGTCATTCATAATTCCCTCCGTGGTTTCGAAACGTTATAGTAAAAAAACGAAGACGAATATGAAAAAAAGAAACATATGAAATTATTCCGAAACTATTAAAGTTTTAATTTAATTAGTTGCCGGTAGATGGCAGTAACATCTGTACTGAAGTCAGTTGTAGTAAAGAAAAATGGCGTTTACAGGCAAAGAGAAAGCTTTTTGTGTGTTGAAGTTTGCAAAATCTGAATCAGTGGTGTCAGTTCAACGGGCCTTTCGTAATAAATATCGAAAACAGGGACCAACTGACAAAACAATTCATGTGTGATACCGGAAATTTAAAGAAACGGGATGCCTATGTGACAGGAAACGAAGTGGTCGGCCTGGTCCATCTGCGGACACCGTAGATCGTGTACGGTAAACGTTTTTAAGGAGCCAGACGAAATCAACCGCTAGCAGAAGCCGAGAATTGGGGATCTCTCAACCAACAGTGTAGCGAATTCTGCGAAAACGTCTTTGTTTGAAGCCGTACAGATTGGGAATGGTGCAAGCGTTGACTCCAGCAGATTGCATTTCTCGCTTTGCATTGATGTCCATGAACGTGAAACACTAATGTCGAAATTGATTTTTAGTGATGAAAGCACATTTCACATGTGTGGCACTGTCAACCGCCACAACGTACGCATTTGGGGCACTGGAATTCCCCATTCTGTAGTGGAACACTATCGGGATTCCCCAAAAGTTAACACGTTTTGCGCTATGTCCACCTCCCGTGTTTATGGGCCATTCTTTTTTACAGAGAAGACCATTACCGGTGTAGTGTACTTGGATATGTTGCAGCTGTGGCTAATGCCGCAGTTAGAGGAACATGAGGATGATTTCGTATTTCAACAAGACGGTGCTCCTTCCCATTTTTTGTGTGATGTGCTTGAATACCTGAACACACACTTACCTCATCGATGGATTGGACGAGCTTCTGAAGATGACGTACCTCTTCTAAAGTGGCCTCCACGGTCACCGGATTTAACACTGTGTGACTTTTTCTTGTGGGGGTATGTGAAAGACCAGGTTTTTGTACAACCTATGCCTCGTGATTTAGCTGACCTGCGTGAAAGGATAACACGTGCTATCAATAACATAGACAGTACCATGTTGAGTAGAGTATGGCAGGAACAGGACTATTGCATTGATGTATGCCGTGTGACCAAGGGTTCACACATAGAACACCTGTAATGTATGTAAGTAAAACTTGAATAGTTTCGGAATAATTTAATATGTTTTTTTTTTCATATTCGTCTTCGTTTTTTTACTATAACGTTTCGAAACCCCGGAGGGAATTATGAATGACTCTGTATAAATCTGTATCTCGAAAAGTTCTAAACTCTGTTCAGTCTTATAATATCTGAAGTGGACTCTTGTGCTTGGGAGAACAATTACAAAAATCTGAACTAACTTCTATGAAAAACACTGACTCATTCTTTTTTTTAAATGAAGATCCTCACAATTCCTGATCATGAGAGACCATCAGAAAATGCATCATGCTGGTGTATGTGTGAAACCCTTATGCTAATTAGAGAAACTTATTGGATTCTCTATGGGAGACATTGTTAAAAAAGATGTCTACTTTGCTGTAGATTCAAAGTAAGACCTAGGAACCAGATAACTGCCCCATTGCCAGAAGGTAGAATCCAAGCAGAATTTCCATTAAAAAATGTAGGAATTGATTTCGCTAGCCCTTGTCTATACAAAGAATGATGAAATGGTGCACATAGCTTTATTTACTTGTGCAGTCCCTCATCTGGTTCATTACAAGATGAGGAATTTGTCCTACAGAGAACTCTGACAATGCAATGACTTTCAGAGGAGTTCGGACACATTGAACTCAAAAGACTATATGAACATTTGTGAAACAGAAGTAAAAAAAATTACTTTGGTAGAAAAGGTATAATATGGCAGTACAACATTGAGTATGCTGGGGAGGTTAGTGGGAGGAAATTGTTCAAATAACAAAAATCACATTAAGGAAAATTTTGGGAAGAGGGCATTAATTTCCTTTAAGAATTATGATTTGGGCTGAAATAGATGCAATAATAAATTCACATCCCTTAACTTATGTTTACAATGAACCATTCCTTCTGAATCTTGCCAACTTTTAAAACGGAAGATTAAACTGCCTTGCCTAGTTAGTCAGGCATGAGAAACATTGAATTGTTTAAAGGTAAAAAGGAATTGATAAAAGATCTCTTTCGGGAAAAGTTACTAAATATTTTTTGGAAAAGGTGGAAGAAAGAATTTCTTGTTAAAAAGTACCAATTTAAACAAAAATGTGAACTCAATTTAATGTAAATGATGTAGTAGTATTATGTGAAGAGAAGGTTCCCTGACAATTGGGGAGATTTAGAAAGATCATTGATGTTCACAAGGGACAAGATGGCAAAGTAAGATCTATTAAAACCATTTAAAGCAAACATTAAAATTTGCACAACTATAATAAAATGTCCTGTAGAATAATATATATTGAAAAAGTGTCTAAATGAGTTAATTTCTTCTTTAATTTATAATTTCTAAATATTTTCTAGTGAATTGTATTGTATAATTGGGGTGATTTAGAATAATATTATGCTTTTAAACTCATTGTATTCTTAACATTAAATTTATTGGATTTATAATTTGAATTTTAGTTTAAACAGTGTTTTTTGAATTTGTATTAAAATATTGTGGATGAATTTTTTCATTGTGGCGACTTGCTCCGCAGTAATCCCATTAAAGCGAAATTTGGATGAGCTTTTCCTAAATGATGGGGAATTCAATCTGTCCGTATAAAACTTTGGCTGTTGAGGAGCCTCAGAAATCGGAGATGTGTCTACCTACAACAGGGGTCGCCAAACTTTTTTGATCATCGCCCCCTATATAATTTTTCGAAATCTCCATAGACCCCCACAATTGTAATTTTAAGGTAATTAAAATAAAACTATATATTAGTCTAAATATTTAATAAATCAGAAACAGTAAGTAAAGTAGCTACAGATTTTTTACTTCTTAATGAGATGAGTGTGCCTGGTGTTTCTTGGCAAGGTTCGCTATATTGGGTTCGAAATTAGTCAATTTTAACCGTAAATCCCCTCGAAGCTCCACATTTAATTTATTTCTGTTTTTAGTTAAAATTGAATTAACGTGACTGAAACCGGCTTCAACCATATACGAACTTGGAAACGCCAGCATAAATGGCTGAGCCATTTTGTAAAGTTTCACATATTTTTGCTTTATATTTATATTAGTCCAAAATTTATGTATTGTCAAATTTTTAATAAGCGTTTTTGCTTCAAGATCGGACAATAGTTCAGCAAGCTCATCTTTGTATGTTGATGTCGACGTTATCAATTTGCGCCGAAAATGGCGCAATAATCCAATCAGGGATGTCGATGTTTTCCAAATCAACAAAGCACAGTTTAAAATCGTCGCTTAATTTTTGAAGATGATTTGTATATATTTACAAGTCTTCTTTTATTTTTAATTGTTGCAGATTTGAAAAATACTTATAATCCTTACATAGCAATGAAGATTTAAATAAATTTAATTTTACTTGGAAGCCTAACAGTATTGTCCGAGCTTGGATAATTGTTACATCTTTTCCTTGCAGTTTTGTTTGAATGTCATTAAATTTTCCAAATAAGTCAGCTAAATAAAAAATATGGTTCTTATTGTTATGGAGTTCATTGCTTAGAACAGGATTTATTTCGTTCAGAAATTCTGTCGTGGAGTCAAATAAATTGACGAGCCGTTGCAAGCATACACCTCTAGACAACCATATAACCTCGGTATGCAGAAGTAATTGGTTAAATAACTCATTGTTTTCCTCAAAGTTTGGAAAATAATCTTGATTTAAGAGGTTGAGCTTTAATTTGATTAATAGATTTAATACAAAACTGTAAAGCTTCATGTAACTCTGAACTCAGATATTTTGCTACTAAGTTGTGTCTATGCCAACGCACAATGAATAGTACGAATACCGGGCACTTTTTCTTTGAGGCATGTAGCAAAACCTTGGTAACGCCCTACCATAGAAGGTGCGCCATCTGTGGCTACTGCTATTATATTTTCAAGCGAAATGTCATATTTATTTAAAGTTTCTTGTAAACATCTAAAAATTGTCCCTCCCTTCCCATCGGTTTCAAGATATTTAGCAAATAAAAATTCATCAATGACTTCTCCTTTAATTTTACTGAAATATCTTACATACGCCATAAGAATAGCAGAAGCGCCAAAAACAGATTCATCAAGTTGTATAGAGAACTTGCAATTTTTTAGCTCTGAAACTACTGTGTTTTCTATTTCTTCGGCCATTTCGTCAATACGCCGTTTTACAGAATTTGCACTTAATGGCAAAGACTTTAAAACATTAGTAGTCTTTTTTCATCACATTCTCAATGACGTCTTTAATTGCAAGTACTACAATTTCTTCTGCAATTGTGTGGGGTTTTCCCCTCTTTGCTATATTAAGCGAAATCTTGTACGAAGCAATTAATCCTCCTTCATTTTCAATTTCAGTAGACTTTCATAAAACTTTTTAGAGTTGGTCGACATGTGAATTTTTCTTTGAGTTTTTTGAAAAATTATAATTTTTCATTTTTTTATCTGAATGAAGCCTTTCAAGATGATCTTTCATTTTTGACGGTTTCATGTATTCATTTCCAGAAGTATTTTCGCATATAAGACACATAGGAATCGTTTCATTTGTCGGTGAACAAATAAATCCAAATTTTAAGTAATCCAATGAATAATACCGACATTTCTTTTTAGATACTGAAGCTGTCATTTTTAAATTAGAGTTCTGTAAATAAGTTAAAATTAAGTTGGTATATTATACTAATCCACAAAATTAAAGCTTACCTTTTCACAAGCAACAATAATTAAAATTGATATCAAAACTAAACGAATAGTTTTATAGAAACAATAACTAATTATCCAATGGTAGATATAATAGTAGTAATAATGACACTATATATATACAAGCATTTAATACTGTTCACAAAGATAGCTGAAAATGCATATGATATTTGCGTTTGTAGCATCCAGTGTAGAATTGGACAAGTGCACATATGCAAGGCTCGTATGGTTTGCGATGGAGATAAAGGGCGAACCAACGACACGATGCGTAACTGCCGTATAAAAAAGAAAAGAACTAAAACCACACACATAAGAAGAAAGAAAACGGAGTACTGAAGATTCCCTTCGCGCTTAATGCATAGAAAGCCAGCGGCAGTGTTGTCGCTCGCCAAGTCTGCGCCAAAGGCTCCTAATTGGTTGATGGGTTCGCCAGCAAGAGACACGGATAAGCCTCAATCGCTCTTCTGGCTACATACTATGAGTCGTGCAAATTACAAACTGGTCACAAGGTCAAGTTGTGACGTCACGGTATACATACGAAAACCCATAAGGAAAAAAGGGGCAGATTGTTTTCTGATTGATTATTTTCTTTTCTTTTAAGAATATAAAATATAAAAATATTTTAAATTTTTACGTACGCAGTTAGATATGTGTGATTTGCGTATTAAGAACTGTTTTTCCTTCGAGTCTCAATAGACCCTCATTCGACCCCTTGGGTCAGTGAGTGAGTGAGAGAATATTAACGTTGCACTGATTAGCAACACGAGGGCTTTTGGCGACGGTCCGCGTAATTTTGAACCATGGTCAAGTGACGCGGACGACACCTGAGCTGGCACCCCCTCTCCTAACTACCACACCACACCAACGGGAGGACGTTTGAGCTCTCGACAGATTTAACGTGCATCGCTCCCCTACACGGCGGATCTTTAGTGGTACTAGGATCGAACCCATGACATGCTAGCCATGATCCGATGCCTAGACCACTCGGCCACACCCCTTGGGTCAGATAGACCCAATACTGTTGTTAAATAGACCCCTAGGGGTCTATATAGACCACTTTGGCGACCCCTGAACTACAAAATGGAATTCTTTTAATGAATATTCAGTGTTTGTATTGTAAAATGTGTTAGTGTGATCCTAAATATTCCAAAAACTGAAATAAGGACTGATTGACTTGAACTGAGCACACAAACAATTTATTCAGCTTATGCAACATGGCCATTGAGTAATTATATAAATGCTTTTTTCTTCACAAGTATATAAAAACTTATCAATGCATATTATTTCTTTTAAAATTTAACATAGGTGCTTTAAGCACAGCTTAATTAATAGTATGTACCAGAGATAACATATATACTTCGAAATCAAACCCGATTTCATTTAGAAAAAATTTATTTTCCTGTAACACTCCCCTCCCTCAAATTTATAAGTTGAATAAAATAAGTTATATGATATAAAAGTATATCAGACATGTTTATAAAGTGCCTCAGAACCAGAAACAAATTATTTCCTCTGTCAAAAGTTACATTAGTTATGGGAGCTAAAACATAAAATTGCAACACCTGTCTCCCTCACCATGTTATATGGACACAATCACAACTTTTGCACCATATTTTACATAAACCCATGCTATGAGGAAGGGGATCTAATGTAGTTGAATCTCAAAGCAGTATCAAGTGGAAAAACAAATTTGAAAGTTTGATTTTAAAGTAGGAAGAATGTTTGAAAATAGACAAGAAAAATTATCCCATACCAAAAATAGAAAACATTTTTTTTATTATCAAATGAAGAAACTTCTTAATTGTATTTACACAATGTTAGGGTCAACATATTCATGCCAAAAATTGTTTTCCTTAATCAGAATTTTGCAAGATTTATCAAAAGAAATAAGCTTGAAAATGAATTGTTAGCAAATTTTACATTAAATATACTTGTACAGTTGACTCTTGCTAATTCAAACTTTCGATAATACGAACCTCTTGCTAATTCAAAGTATATGCTCAGGCCCTAGGAAAATCTTTATGCTTCAAACTAAAACAATACATTATGGTACACTCAATATTTCAAAGTAAAATCTGCAGCTGGCCAGACTACAACACGTGAGAATTAGAAGTTATCTTAAGCAGCTCTTGACAATTTGAACATTCACTATCAATAAGAGTCCTGTAGCAAACAGTTCTCCCTTGTCATATAGCTCCTTTGATGACCATCTTCCTGCCATCCCTTTGAGTGGACAATAGACCGGCTGCACTAGTTGTCAGCTGTCAATATCTTTCGTTTAACTCATGGCCTTGCTACACATGTGTTCAGAAAGGATGGTCCGCGTTGTGAAGAGATGTGTAGGATTGTGTATTTTGCATGGGAGTGACATGACTCATCTGTGTGACTTATAGCATGTGGCACCAAATAGGGCATGGGCAGGGCTGGACCCTGCATTGGAGAACCAATGGTGTTAGGGACAGTGTCCGAGGGAATCGATAACAGATTTTTTTTTGTCAAAAAGATTAATTACATGCAATATGTGTTCCTTTAATACAGGACTTTTAACTTCTGTATAGTATTTATACTGCATAATATGTACTTTTTATAAATACTTTTAAACAATTTCATACATTGTACAATTGTTGTTTTATTAAATAATTTCAAATTTAAATGCGTAGAAAAAAATTTCTCTTCATGTACTTTGGGAGTTTTTTTCCTATAATTTTGATAATTCAGTTATTCACTGATCCCTCCAACTTCAAATTATCGAGTCAACTGTATTAATTTTTTGTACCTGTAATTAAGTTCATTAAGAAGGAATTTTTTATATGTGCTTTTCTTTAGTTCATTCAAATATTGTGCCATTAAGCAAAGTAGAATCAGTTCTGTGTGAAGAATATGCTAATACACAGAAATAGCAGTTGAAGGATTAATAGATATGAACTATCGCAATAAACATTCAAACTAGCAACAGGTGGAAAGCATAAGACCACAGAACAAATAAGGAGTACTTAATGATACACAGTCAATACTTCTGAAAAGAGACTGACAAGTAGAGCTGTGTACTACACATAGTCCTAGAATAGATAGCTCTGTAGACTAATGAAGTGAGATTGGCTTCTCACGATATATTGGGCAAAACCTTCAAAAAATTGTTTCTTCTTGCAAAATTGTCGAAGCTGAAGTACATGAGGCAAAAATGTCAGCTTGCAATCAAACAATACCCCTCCCCCTACAGGTACTCACAGATTTTGAAATTGCCAAGAAAGATCTTGGGATCAGGAAGCAGGTTTTTACGATGATAGAAAGGATACAATAAGTTTTATCTATAAAGAAGGATAACCCACTATAGGTTCTCAAACATACATTTTATGGCAGTTTGCAATTGCAACTCAATGGAATGCATATCCTTTCCTTGACAAGTGATTTGAAGATCAACATGAAGTTAACCAGTACCTAAGAGTTGTAACCAATTTAAAATTTGATCTTCACAAAAAACGGGACTTGCAATATACTACCCTGAGATGATACTCTCTTCTTGAATATAAATTTGTGAAAATGTGAAAGCATTGAAGCATCTAAGCACACTTGAGAAGTGCAAGGAAGTTTATCATCAAAATAGGCAAGGGCCTACAAGGGTCAAACAGTAAAAAGGTTTCAAAATGATTTCTTAGATGGCCTTTACTTGCCCATTAATTGTGGATTTAATCCTCAAAATTAATAGCTAAATCAAAAATGAATAATTTAATACATGGATCTCAAGTGTTTAATTTCCACTCACATATATTTATATGCACTTATGATATATGACATTTTTACTTCACTTGTACCTAAAAAAAACACTATAAATTTGAACTTTTGGTGAGAGATAATTTTATAATTCAATTTATGAAAGATCACCAAGACATTCAAAAGCAATTAATAAACCTGGGAGAAAAATGGTGTAAACACAAGTTTGTTATATGAGTAAGTTTCTTAAGTCATCAAAATTAATGCGAGATTTCACAAAAATAAATTTTCAATTTCCAAAGACAAAGTTGCATTTACAATTATTCCTAGCAATTAAAACATTGCTAAAATAAACATGACATATATATATGTAATACAATATATCAACTTTCTAAATATTTGATATAGATGCACCAAATAAAAAGAATCTTGAAAATCTGTAGCAGAAGTCTTTCATATGAAAATTCAGCGTACATAATTTTTTTGTATATGTTTCATTTCAATCAATATAACTCTGATTACACAAACTTATGAACACTTCCAACAATTTTCTGTTTATAAATAATTTTAAAAAATCAAATAATTATTTCTGAAAAAAAGTATAAACTTTACTTTAAAAAAATTACTTAGAAATATTTTTGGTAGAAAACACACAGGACAGGAAATCTTATTTGCCATCCAAAATTCGCCCTCTCATCTTTTCAGTTCAAACCATAATATCCATGTGGCTATTAAATAAAAGGTATACATTATTTTTAAAATTTTATTTGTTTATTTAATGTCGTCTAGTGTTACACAAAGAATCTTCTGCCTAACTTCCATACGACATGGGCAAAGGTAGCTTGATTGATATAGAAATGTACAACAAATTAAGTGGGAATATTTACACCACATTTTAAATATCTTGAATATAATTGTGAATTTTAAAAAGTAGTGCTTTTATATTGCCATCAAATTTTTAAGGGAATTACGATAAAATCTTTCAGCTTTTTAGCTAAATTAGGAAGCAAAAACCCATAATATGAATTCAAGTCATTAATTTCAATATTAGGCAAACATTTGAACGTAAAATGAAAAGAAGCAACTACACAAACGTATATAGAATCATATGAATTAAAAGAGAAAAAAAAAGCTTTTTTATTTCCTCAGTAACAAATCAAAGAATTCTCAACACAATGTGTAATATTTTCAGCTTTTATTCAAATTTCAAAGCCTGCAAGACAAAATTCAGTTAAAAATAAACACTCATTAACATATTAACCTCTTCAGTCCCAATGCATTTAATGGGAAGCACTAATAAAAAAACCAATAAAGACTTGAGTCAGAATATTTATGGCTGGAAATGGTAAAAAAACAAATATTAAATAATATTCCTTGATATAAAGCAAACTTTTTCTTCTGAATTCTTAAAATTGAAATACAAGCCTTTAAAAAAATTTTCATGATTTATTTTTAGTTATATTTTAAGAATCAGAAAGGACACATGATTGAATTCTCCCTTGCTAAGCTAATATTATAATTTCAAGGTTTGGATACCAGCAAATATACTGCTATCTAGAAGTTTATTATATCTGAAATTTGTTTTTATTGTTTCCAGCATTTTCTTTTTAAAACATAAATTTATTGAATAACATAAAATTTTTGCAACATACACTTAGCAGTGCTCCAAAACATTATGAATAAATAGAATGTAATACTGAGCATAAGCGATTTCTCACTGGCTCTCGAAATATCTATAATTTATGTAGAACATTATCTAGTGTGTGAATCAATATAATTGAAATAAGAACAAAGTACCATTAGTTACCATGGCAACAAACTGAAAATATCAAAAATGTATGAAGTAATAAATTTGATAGAAGTACTATGTAGTGGCTACAAGATTATTAACACAAAACACATACAGATAAATAGCTTTTAAAACTTAAATGATAGAACACAATTGAAAAACTGGAGAAAGATATAAATATATTTTTTAAAAGTCTAACTATAAAATTCAGTCTCTAAAAATGATAATACAACTAAAAGAATGCAGATGTGGAATTAAATATTTTTCAAATGTCATTTAACAATTTCTTCTTGATGTGAAATGGAAGGCCCCAATAGAACAGTAGTAAATTTTTAGCATAACATTGATTAACCAACAAAATAAATGTTCTCTGTTCCACACTTAGCTTTATAAATACTTTTACATCTGCAAGGAATTCTAAATTAAAATAGACTTTGAATTTTCCACCCTTTTCAAATACTGAAATCTTTAATGAAAGTCTTTATAAATAAACATTTTCTGAAAAAGGATAAATTATATCAAATTTCCTGTTTTGATGCACACATGCAGAATATTATATAAAAGGTATCATATTTAAACTATATTTTAGCTCCTTAAAGAAACTTAACACATTTTTCAGGTTTGAAGAGGTTAATACAAAAAGAAAAACTTTACACATAAATAGTCAAATTAACCACATTCAGATAAAAACTAAGAAAAAGCATTCAACAAATACTTCAAAAGATACATTTTTTACAAAAATTACTAAAAATCAATTTTTTATCAAATATCATTTTGGATAAGAAAGTCAATATAAAAAAAAACAATAAGTTCCAATTTTATTAAGAGTAAGCAATAAATTATCCAACAATGTTAAAGTGGTTTATTTTTGGCAGGGGAAAAAAATAATTATTCTACTAACTAGTATTTTTTGAGGTGATTAAGAAATTTGTTTAAAGCTAGAAGAAAAAAATACAAAACAAAAATATTTTATGGCATTGCTAGCATAGAACAAAGAATTTCAAAAATATTTATAACCAAAAATATAGTACCTTTCCTTAAATTTAGAGATGTACCAAGTTGAATGAAAATATGCTAACAGTATGAACCAAGTATCTTGACTTTAAATGTGCCCATACCTTCAAAAAGAAATATTATCAACTTTAAATAATAGATGAAAAAAAATTATGCACTGAAACAGTACATTTTCTCACAAAAGTTCTGATATCACAAATCATAAAAAATGAGGCACAGTACTCAAATGAAGATGGAAAAACAAATAATCTTGTTCATATGCCTCCACATAAAATTTATTGGATCCAAAAGTAAATTTTTTATGAAGATGTTCCTTTTTTCTCGCTAAAAAAGTTTCTCAAGACCATAACTTGTCCAACAGCTATTAAAACAATAACCACTGTTTCACCCATGGACCAATACATAACACGAGTATTTAAATCTTCAGCTCTTTTTCTTCCTTGCGCTTCCATTAATCGGTGATGAGTTTGGTAATCAATGATGGTATTTAAATGCTCATGCACATTGGATGAAGAAGTTTCAAGCTGAAAAGCAAAAAAAAGTTCAATGTACTTGAAATACAAAGAGTTAAGATGACGAAAACTCTTATAAATTTCTCTTTATGGCAGACAAATATTTTAAAAAAATATTTCATAATTAAAAAAAAAATATTTCAAGAGTTAAAATTTATTGCTTTACTTTGATAAAAGGTTCCAAACAGCTTTTTTAGACTTTTACTAAATATTTCAATATTTTTAAGCAAGCTGCATAATATTTCTAAGTATCCTTAAATTTCTGATTAAATCGAACATTTTATAAGATGCAGAAACACATTGAGTTATTCAAAATGTGCGGATAATGGTTAACTGGAGAATTTTTCATTCCTAGATATTTCTATAAACAAAAAAACTTAGATATTTATATTTTATGTAAAAATTTTAATAGTATTAATCAACCTGACATCTTTGTCACTTAAAATTTGGAAAGTCCTTTTGAAATAATCCATTACACAAAATGTATTCTTGTAATGAAGAAAGTATCAATCTAATAAATCTAATCAGAGATTGGTTTCTAAGACCAAAAACTGCACCAAAATAAATCAGAATAATAATTTATCTTTTCCAATAACAAAAGTTGATTAAAAAATAACTAATTTTAAGTACAAAAATATTTAAAATTAATCTTTACAATTTTCTTTCTTAGCACTTTGCAACAATTTACACAGCACCATTTAAATATACATTTAAATTATTTAAAAAAGGTAAACATTTTTTTAACATGATTCAAAATTGAATAGCTGATTATGAAAAATATACCTTTGTCATAGCAGTCAAATGTTCACCAACACCTGGTAAGGGCTTCTCTTCACCAACTACAAAGTCTACATAAACAAGCTTATGGCTAAATGTAGAAAATTCATTGCTGAAACACAATTTATACATGCCAGTTTGCTCTCCAACCCAGGTATAACTATCAGATTGTTTTTTTATTCCTTTATAGAGTATTTGACCACTAGGGGCTTCCAGAACTGCATCCACATCATAGTGACCCCCGGTTACAACCTAAAATAAAATGAATTCAATCAAAGTAAAAATCTAATTTCTCTGTTACAAATTAAATCAACATAAATAGGACAACTTTAAAAACAATCATATTGTTAATGGAATGAAAATTAAACTTACACGTTTATTTTAATACATCTAAGTATTGCATAACTATTTTTCTACTATAGAATTTAAAATGGGGTGCAATGTAGATCGACCTCCAAGAAAGTATTCTCGTAATGGCAAAGTTTCTGGGGTTTGCCTTAGTGTTCTGCAAAGGAATGCAGTTCCAATATGAGAGAATTGATTAAATCCATATACTTTCAGAGAAAATTATCAATATTTTCGTCATCTTTTGGAAACTAACTTCACAAGCGACTCCATCAAATATTACCCGTTTTCAGGACACATGCTTTATTTTCTTCCCAACTTCTGAAAAATTGCAAGTGGAATACTGGTAGGTATTAGAAATATTTTGATATCAGACTGAAATTTGTAATGAAATGGAGGAGGATAAATGTGAAACTGTAAAATTGAATGTATGGAAGAAAAATATAAACCTCACAGTTTATGCTCTACATCAGAGGTCTTCAAACTTTTTTGATTCAAGAAGCCCTTACAACTATGAGGCGTTTTCAGGGAACCCTATTCCACCCACACTTAGAAGAATATATCTTAAAACAGTGTTTAAAGTAGATCAACATGTTATATAGATACATTATGTAAAGACAAAAAAAAGTATAGGATTTGTTATTAAAAAAGTTTGGCGCTAATTTGACATTGGAAGTGCTATGTGCCAAGTTGTTTATGTCCGCCAAGACGGGCGATAACATAATATGGTAAACTTGACAGTTTTATCATGTGGTAAGGAGGTTACCATGGCAATGGCCCTTAACTTGAATTTTTTCCCCTGTGTTAAACCTATTAATTTCAGACTATAATAATTCTACATATTTAACCATTTTCATTGCAATCATTCTTCAAGCTACTGATCAGTCTTCTGATGTATTTCGTGCTATTTTCGAATATGGATATTTTTATTATTGGTGAGTACCAGGAAATTTTTTTGAAGAATATGAGGGTTGTGCTTTCAATTATTCTTGCAAATTGTGCAGTTTAAAAATGCACAGTTAAAAATGTAGAATTTTGCTTTTAAATAACGCATTTTTAAATGTTCCGTGTTCGATGAAATTCATTAAAGGAACTCAGTTTTTGGAACATCTAAAGTTTTCAGCAATTACTGATATTCACTAATATGTATTATGTAATTATTTTATGTATAATATAATTATATTACTTTGATATTGGTTATTTTCAATCTATTTCTATATTACTTGAAATATATTTCAAAACAGTTCTTTAAAATTATTTCCCTGAAGATCTGATACAGCTACGGCATCATCTCCAATTCCAAATCTCTTTGACAACAAGCACTGCTTGGCGTGTAGCCCTCTGATAGTAAATTAGTTCAAAATTTTAATACAATTAAGTCTTCAATAATATGTATTTGTGATCCAAGTATTACATACCCATCCATTATATTTAGTAACTGGGATTTATGCTAGTATATTTACACAAACTATCAAAGTCTATCGGATCACACAGACACAGTCCATTTTTAAATACATATTTTGTTTTTGTAACCACTTGGGTTGAGAAATATTTTCCCCTTAAGGGAGTTTCCCCCCATACATCCTACAATTGATATTTGCTGCAAAGTTCATTTAATTCCGATGATTCCTTCATGGTGTTGCATTTTTTACAAACAGCAGTGTATATGTGCTTTGAAAAATTGGAGATAATTTTTTTAAAAACTCATTCATTAGTTTTTATACAGAATTCAAAAATACATTTTTTCCTCCCTTCACCAAGTTAAAACACTACTCAGGAGTTTAATTTTTAAGATAATTTACTCTTAAATACAATGTTTACACTAGCAAGTATAATGAAGTAATTTATAGCAATGTTAAGAAAAATAGAGCTCAAAATTTTATAAAAAGTAACAGCTCAAACACCCAGTAAGGTGAGAGAGCCTTTTTAATATCTTTGAACACAATTCTAAGCCACTAAGAAAAATATATCATAGCATAAGATCTTTTCAAATACAAAGTATATATATATCTGCCTTTTCATATATCATTTAATACACATGTTAAGGAAATCTATAAATATCTCTTAAATAAGATGCAATTTTGGCTTTGTTTTCTTTTTTAATGACATTGTAAAGCCATTTTCACTAGTCTCCAGTAGGTATCAAAGAAATCTGAAACACCCAAGAGTAACATTAGAAATCCAGAGAGAGCAAGAAAAAAGGCATTTAGGCTGTTTACACTTCTATACCAGACCATGAACTAAATCTTCTGCCTACGGCATACACATATCCACGCTATTTACTGTGTGTGTGTGGACGATGCTTTCCTTCTACAATTTCAATGGAGCAAGAAATGAAAAAGTACTCTCAGCAAACTGATATACAGTGTTACGAATTTTGTATAAAATAGTGTAAATAATTTGTATTCGGATGTGTAATGCATTTATATTACTCTATGTTACATTTATTTTATATTAAAAGTGTAATATTTGCAAGCAATGCCATCCCTTATGTTATAATGGCAATTCGCTGGGAACTTGGCGACCAATTTTGCAACCATTTTGGCGAGTTCGGGACCCTCTGGATTCTTCTGGAAATTTGTGGAGAAATCCACTAATTTCAAGACGTAGAACGCAAGCAGATCTTTTTCGAAGGATTAGGCGAGCCTCTCTCAATGTATAGAGAGATATTCGCCAAAAATGAATTAACATTGTTTTGAATAGCGATTATTAGTCTTAGCTTGACCGGGAAGAGACTGTTAGCCATTACCTCGGCTATTGAGTAGGACGAGTAGTGCTTGTGAATAATCTAGCCAACTTGTATTTTAGACACTGATATGGTGTCCGAGTGCTATAGAAGGTATGAAGTCCTTCTAATACTTATTTTGCGAATTTTGCTGCTGAATCCTGTATTCCAAGGACTGTTTTCTCAACAATCAATTTCCATTGCTCCTGAAGAACTGTCTTGTTCTTTGTGACTGATTTGCATAAAATCCTTGAGGCCCAATCAACATAATACATGTAAAATAATATCCCTAATCTGAAGTGTGATATCTTTTCTTTCCCTTTCTTAATATAATCTTCAGTTTCATTCCAGATCTAAAATTTGATTCCATTTCTTTGAAAGTAGCATTTTTTCTACTTTTCCTGTACTTAAAGAAATTATGCATGATTCCTCAAAACTTGTTTTATTACCAAATATATACAGATACTATTTCACTACAATGCAGACTCTCAGAGAAAAAATGTATATTTTAATTTAATGGATTTGTTGCTTTTGAGTTTCTACATAGTTTTACAACAAACATTAAGATTTACATTTAATAAAGCAACTTGGTATTTTTCGGTTTCACCAGTGAAAATCTCGCCAAATTGGCGTAATTAGCAATAACATACAACATACACAAAAAATATTAGTTCTCATTCATTTTTCATACATTTTTGACGTATTATGGAAAAAACATTACCGATTAAAAAAAAACAAAGGCCATGACTTGTTTTGAAATGTGATGGTAAAAGTTTGCCAGTGGGAACATTCTGTTTGGTGTTAGTTTTATCATTTTTAGAGACTTCATCGTATGTGCTGGCGAAACGGAACAGTACTAGCAACTTTTTGTTGAAAGTAGTAGAGGTTTAGATAACATCCCTTAACAAAAATTATCATTTCAAATCCGAGAAGTACATAACTCATTCTTTTCAAAATATTTAAATTTGTAAAAAATATTTACTTTCATTACTTATTAAACTTAATTCAATCTTTTGATTAAATTTAATAAGTATATAACAATGAAAAATATATGGTATTTTTTCAATAAAACACAAGTAAAAGATTATTTGAGTCTTATGCCTCAAAATGAACTGCACTTTTTTAATCATATGCATCCTATGTATTTTCAGACCCAGATCTAGTAGATATTTAGAACATTGTGGTTAGTCCCCTCATAGGTAGCCAAGATTCTAATAGATTTTTGTTTTGTTTTTTTTGCCAAATTTATTAAAGTCATGGTTTTATATTTTCAGTGTCCTGCTTACATATCACTAAGAGGAAAAAGAAACCTAATTTTTATTACTTTCATAAAAAAGAACAATTATACATGATAAATATTCTACTAGAAGTCTCATTTATACCTAGTCAGTCACAAAAGTCTGCATACATGCAACTAAAAGTATTTATGAAACTTAAATCTTTGATAGAAAAATTATTTTACACAGAAAAAGGTACAAGAACAATATTTTACAGTAAATCGAATTCAAGGCTATACTAAGCCAGAGAAATGAGAATAAAAGCTTATATCAAATGTCACAAAAATCTGCATACAGCTACAGGCTCATGTAATTTTGAGCTTCCTGTAAGAAGGAAAGACTTGTTTTGAATCACATAAGTGATTGTTCTGCTTGTTTGTTGGTGGTTTCTGAAAATTTTTTACTTTAGATGTCTAATGTAAATGAAATGTTTCTAGATTTGAAAACTATGATAGTACATTTACAAAACAATAAAAAATCGTGATAAGATCTCAAGAATAATCAGGAAAAGCCATGCAAGCATTCAAAGAGTTATGCAAATTCAAAAAGTCACACTGAATAAACCTCGAAATGGTTAGCTTTGGATTTTAAGTTATCAAGATGGTTGCTTCATCCTAAAGGAAATCGAGAAAAACGCAAGACTATCAGATCCAAAGCTGATGGAACATTTTGTGACACAAATAAAACTGTGGATGTCAAGATAGTCGATAGAATTATCTAGTCAAAAAGTGAAAATAGCATAGTTTCAAGTAGAAAACCATTAAACAGCTTAATCAGACATCAGAAAAAATTAGATTTTGCAGAATAATATCTTCAGAAAAAGAGGACATTTTTTGAAAAAATAGTATTTAAGGATTACAGTAAATGAAACATTATTGGAAGTGCTGATCATGGGAAAGTTTTTAGAAGAAAAAAAGCTGAAAGTCTGCAGATGGCTTGGAACTCATTGTCATAAACTAGGTGTGGGAATTTGGTGTTTAATGAGAACATTGAACTGTGGCTGTAGTACCTGAAGATATTACAAGATAATGTGCAACAATCTGTGAACAAATTAGGGCAAGACAAAGAGTGGGTGCTCCAACAGGATAACAACCCAAAGTATATAGAAGAATGTTATGAAAGAATAGCTCCTATACTAGGTACCTATGCAGCTACATTCATTACAGCCATTTGACATGAACTCCATTGAACATTTATGGAATGAACTTGAAAAAAGAATAAGAAAATCCGGCATTTCTGACAAATATTCTTTAAAAAATGCACTGCCATGGGAGTGATCCAAAACTACTACTGATATCACAGAAAATCTTGATTTATCAATGACCAGGGGATTTAAAGCAGTTATTGTTGTGAAAAGTGGTCCAACAAAGTAATTTGCACATCAGTAGATGCAATCTATCACTACTTTTATAATGCATGCAGACTTGTGAAAAGCATACAGCAATTGGGGTTTATTTGTTCTGGTATTTTGAAATTCCTTATTTTTCATCAGAAAGTGTCAGTCTTTACCTAACAATTAATAAATACTATTTCTGTTACATAATATCTTGTTTCATTTTTTAACTAACATAATGTTCATGGGTGTACACAGACTTAAGGGACACTGTTTTGGGTTTATACCTCAAGTAAATTCAAATACCTCATAATTTTTCTGTCCAAATTTTTCAACATAACCAAATACAGAAGACACCATAGAATATTACATGTAAAATTCACAATACTTAAAATAAACCCATTAATAATTGCTTTAGTAAAATTTACACCACTTCAAAACATAATAAATAAAAAGAAAATAATAGTTCTTTGAAACCATACATTCAGCAAAGGTAATCAGAATCCTTAGCGTTTTCCCTCAAAGGATGCTATAAGGTATGACTAGTCTAACTAGAAATAAATTATAGTTTAAAAAAAACCAAAGAACATGCTTTTATACTCATTCGAACTAAAAAGTCAAAAAATAATTCTTAATATAAGAATAAAATGATGAGCAAGAAAATTAATGTCATTGGGGGTAAAAACATGGGGTGTTCTATAAATATATCAATTGCTATAGTTTCTAACTTCTACTCCGAAATGCTGAGTTAGCATAAAAATGTAGTACAAAGCACCCCACGCTTTTACTCCAATGACATTAATTTTATTGTTCATCATTTTATTCTTATATTAAGAATTATTTTTTCACTTTTTAGTTCAAATCAGTATAAAAGCGTGTTTTTTGGTTTTTTTTAAACTATAATTTATTTTTCATTTTTTAGTTTGATCTACAATAAAAGCGTGTTTTTTACTTTTTTAAAGTATCATTTATTCATTGTTGGAATTTATCCTTGAGTTTCATATTTGGAGCGGGAATTACGTGGCTGCAGGAATTAGTCTTGTTCTTCAATGGATATTAATTAAAGGGTCTGAAGTGTATTTATTCTCTCCGTTTACGGGCCCTGGATAAGTCCTGTATCGTTATATTAGATTCTGTCTTTATAGAACAGGTCAAACAATTAGAAGTGTGTTAAATAGAAAAGTTCAAATTAAAAAAGTGGCCGCGGTAGCCAAGTGGTCAAGGTATCGGATCATGGCTAGCGTGTCACGAGTTCGAGCCCTGTACCACTGAAGACCCGCCGTGTAGGGGCGTGATGCACGTTAAATTTGTCAAGAGCTCAAACATCCTCCCATTGGTGGGGTAGTTGGGGAGGGGCTCAGGTGTCGTCCGCATCACTTGACCCTGGTTTAAAATTACGCGGTCTGTCGCCAAAAGCCCTCATGTATAGCTGAAGAGTGCGACGTTAATACTTACTCACTCGCACCATGTTTTTATAACGGACTGAAAAGTATAAAGTTCCTCCTTTTGGTTTTTCTTCTTTTTTCACATTTTTATGCATTGTCATCCACTTCTGAACTATGGTCCAAATTTCAAATCTGTAACTCATCGGAAAGTCACACAGTTTAATCAATTACAAAATTCCACCCAAACAGACATTCAAGACAGTGAGTTAATAATAGTATGGTAACATTAAGTGTCAATCGCATTATCCCCTTTTAAACGTACTGCTATATTGTTAATTCGTATCATCACTTCTTAACGTATAGCTTTATAAAAATAAAAAATATTTAGCAGTTAGAAAATAAATTTTTTTTTTTTCACATGCACAAGCTTTTTTGATGTGTAACATCTTTCCTCTCGATTGCTGGAGATTTGTGGGAGTGATTTCGTGAAAAGGGACGGAAATACGTAACAGGAAGTTGAGGAAGCGAGCGCTATTCAGTGAAATTCAGTTTTTTCTTATTGATTAAGGAGGGGCTCAGCCCCCATCCCCTGCGGTCTAGGCCATGGGATCTTTATTTTTGTTTACTCACTTTAGGATCAGAGAAAAAGCTAAGTCCTTTAGGCAGAGATGTGGTTAGACAATGACGAACGTGTTTCGATACCCGACTTCGATTGGTGCGTACAATTTAAACGACCGGGCCACAGAGCAGCTGGTGTTGCGATCTATCATAAACAGAACAACTTGCATGTTGTGGCTCGACATATGGATAATACTTATCATCAAACAAGTGGACTGGGTATTGTTAGTCAAGATATTGGGGACATATGTGTGGCAAAATGCTTATTTGAAAATGGACAAACAGTGATTTTGATGGTCGTATACATTTCTCCGAATCAAAAGGCTAAAAAAATTAAAGATTTCCTGCATTTTTTACTTTTACCAAATACCGAAGATGGTTCTGCTCTTTTAAAAAAAAAACTATCACTCGCTTCCCATGATTTTGAATGATGATTTTAAAGTTAACTTCAGTTTGCTAGAAGCCGAGCCACTCGTAGCTTTTTTGAATGATGAACTCAAGCTCGAAATGAACACAAATCGAAATGTTTCGACAACTAACAGTGGTACTGTTATCGACGCTATTTTTCACACAACGGTTTTTAAATACTTTGAAAACACAAGTATATGTGTCATATTTTATTTATCATAAATTATCATTACCACTCTTCCCCAAATTGAACAAGAATAATTATTTTTGATAAAAAATTGCATTGCTCCTTGTGTTAATTAAAATTTTCATTAAAGATATAATTATTCCATAGAAAATTATTTCCAATCATAATCGATTCATTTTTTTCAGGACTTAAGTTGCTATTGCGAATTTACCACGATAAAATGTCAGATGTTACACATCGTATGCGACTACTGTAAGGCTCATTTCTTTATTTTCATTTACAGAAAAATGTTTATATTATGATTAGAAATTGCAAACACAGCTGAACACTTTTTTTTGTTTCTCCCTTTTTCTTTTTTCCCACAAGTGTATTTTACACTTACATATAATTAGCTTTAAATTAAAAACGCTTGCTTTTTGGGTTACACCTTATTCTTTTAGTCGCTAAATCTGGAATTAGTTGCCAAATCTGAAAATGAAATATGCAATTAGTCGTCAAATTTGAAAATTGTATATGCAATAAGTTGCCAAATCTGTAAGTGGTATAAGGAATTGTCGCCAAATCTGATTATCGTTATTCCTGACAATCCTGATAAGGACAATGGAACAAAATTATGAAATTATTGTATTGTCATCAGTCCTTGACAAGTGCGCAAATTTTCAAATTATTCGATCTTTTAAAGTGGGTAAAAATCGGGTTCTAAGATTCCGTTACATACAAGTGAAACTTATAAAAGCGTGTCAAAAACTCCCAAATGGGACAATATCTCATAACTGTTAAAAAGTTATCTTTTAATAAAGTATTCTGAGAAGTTAAACATTTTCTCTCATTTCATTTCTTTGAAACTTCATAATATACAAAAGAGACACATAAGAAAATATAATAAATTATGTCAATTACCATGAAAAAGGGCATTGTGCAATATTTTGGGTTTGAAGATGACTAATGTTTGGTGAGAATCTGCTACTGATACAGTGATTAAATCAATTAGATCACAAACTTGGACAAACAATTTATAATTTATGAAAAACTTTTTGTAATTGCTTCCGAAAAATGTTTATGAGGAATAGTTTACAACATTTTAATAAGGAGTAAAAATATTATACCAGATAAACCATTTCTTACATAAAAGTAATTTATTCACAGATTAACAAAGCTACTAAGTAGTCAGAAGTTAAATTGATAAGTCAATCTAAATCAAAACGCTAATGAATCAATCCGACTGAAAAAATTCTGAAAGCTTGAAAGAAACTTTTTATGTATTTCCACAAGAGAGTTATTCTTTGGAAATGAAAAATGTTTCTTTATCTTTAAAGATAATTAAAAACTGAAGTTGGATCTTGGCAAAAACCAATGATTTTGGAACCAAAATTTGGCACCAAGTTGACAACCTTATCCAGACCAGCTTTTTCTAGTTTCTGGGACACACGCACACAGTGGGCAGTTTCAATCAAATAACTGACTTCAAACGTTTTTTAAAGGGATTTTTCTAGAACGCCCCCCCCCCCTGAGAGTGAAGCAATGAGTGGATTTAATTTTTTGAATGAAAAAAATGTGCAAAGAATATTTTAGAGAAAGGGAGATTTGCTGATTAAATCAACCTAAAGGATGAATTTCCCTTGAATTTTCCACAGCTGCATTTTAGAAGCGATTTTGTGTTTTTCTCCTAGAAACCATTTTTGAAAAGCCTGTTTTTTGTTTTTTTTTAAAGAATGAGTGGATTTTTCTTTTGTATGAAAGCAGTAAAGAAATGATTGATTAGTATATGAATGGAGGATTGAAAAAATATCAATATGGAAGTTAAAAATTTGGAAAGAATGTATTTGAGAAATCAAGATTGTTATATACACTGATGAAAAAAATCCAACACCAAGAAAAAACTATTGTAGAGTAATGAAACTTCGACAATGCAATTATCTAGTTAACATGTTTAGTTGATTGAATTTACAAGATCATAAGTTAATTTAAGCTCAACAAAATGCATTTCAAATGTAAACACTGTTACATTAATAGCCTGTGTAACCTCCACAATTTTGAATGCAAGCCTGCATGCATTGAGTCATACAGGTGCCAAATGTCACTTTATGGTATTAAGTTCCATGCTAGTTGTACTTGTTTCAATACTGGGACAGTTAGTAGTGGCTGTGGATGATGCTGGAATTGTTGTTCAATGACATGGAGACAGATCTGGGGATCTTACAGGCCAAGGTAACATGTCAACACACTGTAAAGCACATTGAGTTGCAACAACGATGTGAGGATGAGTGTTATCCTGTTGGAAAACTCATTGAATGCTGTTCTAGAATGTCAGTACTATAGGTTGAATTACCAGACTGACATAGAAATTTGCAGTCAGTGTGTTTAGGATAACCATGAGACTGCTCCAGCTGTAATAGGAAATTGCTCCCCAGACCACGACTCCAGGTGTAAATCCAGGGTGTCTAGGCTGCAGACAGTTTGGTTGCAGGTGTTCCCCTGTCCTCCTTTTGACGAACATATGGCTATCACTGGCACCAAGACAGAACCTGCTTTCATCAGAATACACAACAGATCTCCACTCCAACCTCCAATGAGCTCTGGCTTGACACCACTGGTGTTGCAAATGGCAATGGCTTGGAGTCAGTGGAATACATACTACAGGGTGCTTGGCTCAGAGCTGTCCTTAAAGTGACAGTTTTCTAAGAGTTTGTTGTGTCACTGTGGTACCAACTGCAGCTCAAATTTCTGCCATACACATAGTACGATACACCATAGTCATACGCCGAACACGGCAGTCTTCCCTCTCAGTAGTGTGAAATGGTTGCTTGGAACCCAGTCTTCTTGAGGCAGTACCATCCCCAGAGGCAGGTTAAGTGGTTGGCAAACCTGGCAGCCACCAGGGGCCATCCAAGCCTGATGAATTCCCGTAATAAATTCAATGCGCAACAAAAAGATATTGAGCCAATATTGTAACCCTGATAATTTTCTCGGATTTGAGTAATGTAGCAGCCCTAGCAATCTTTCTCTTTCGTATATCTGTATTGTTGCATTCTATACAAAATTTTTGTGTGTATATTTTTTTGCACATATTTTGTTTTGAACAAGCAAATACTATTCAAGTCAAACAAGTTCGTTTTTAGTTCACAAACATGCTAAGTTACCTTCAGTTATATCTTACCATTGATGGGATAAAAATCCCAACACCAAGAAAAAATTATTGTAGACTAATGAAACTTCAGCAATACATTTGTCTAGGTAACATTTAATTGATAAAAGTTTCAAGAACACAGATAAATGTAAGCGTGAGAAGAGTCATTTAAAATGTGAAATTATGGTACATTAAAAACAGGTGTTACTGTCAAGATTTTAAATGCAAGCATGCATACAATGCATCATTTAAGTATTGAATATTAGTTTGTGAGATGGAATTGCATGCTTGTGGCTCTTGTCGATCAATAAAATTTTGGTTGTGGATGACGCTGTCATTGCCATTCAATGATGTGCCATTCATGCTCGATTGGAAAAAGAGCTGGTGATCTGGTAACATATTGACACTCTATAGAGCATGTTGGGTTACAACAGGGTATGAGGGCCCATGTTATCCTGGTTATGTGTTGGGAAACACCCCTTTAATCATGTTTATAAATGGCAGTGCAACAGTATGAATCACTAAACTGATATAAAAGTTTGTGGTCAGGGTATGGGAATTAATCTTGAGAGTGCTCCTGTAATCAAAGAAAATTGCTCGTGCCAGACCAGCAATGCAATTGCAAGCCCAATGTGTCTAGGCTGCAGAAAGGGTGTTTGTAAGCACTGATTTGACCTTTAAATCAATATAGTCATCATTCCAGTGGTGTAATGTAGATTCATACATCGCAGAGAGCAAGATTATAAGGGCCCAGAGTCTGACTGAAGACAAGAATGGCTTGGGGCCCAAAACCTGACTTTGAAGGGGGGTCCTAATATTCTCCACTATGCCACTGCATCATTAACACAAAGACAGAAACAATTTTGACCAAAGAACAAAACATTGCCACTATACTCTCGAATTCCTACTGAGACATAGAAGTCGCAGATGTCAGTTCTTTTGAGCTAATGGTATTGTTACGTTGATCGGGGTTAGAGGATTTTATGAAAATCAGTCATAAACAACAAAACAGTTCCTTAAGAGCAATGAGAATTTATTGTCAAAAAAGTAATCCTTGAAACACATGAGTCAATGACAAAATTTGCAGAATAAATATCAGAAGGATTTCACACCTTCAACAGCACTTAGACATAATTATCAGCATCTAAAATATTAGCATATATAAACTTATTCACAAGCACAGCTGAGCTAATCACGGTCAAGGTAAGTTTACTAATCGCTAGTCAAAACCAGACTGACTCGTTTCAGCGAGATCGCTCTATTTATAGACCTGTTGGAAACTTCCAGAAAAATCCGCTTGTGTCATAGATTGTGAAATTAGTGGATTTCTACATTAATTTCTAGTAGAATTCAGAGGGTCCTGAACTCACCAACATGGTCAACAAAAATGATGCCAACTTGGAAATATCGGCAAGTTTCTATTGAATCGCCATTATAATGTAAGGGACGATATTTCTTGTGAATATTACAGATTCAACAAAATAAGTATAACAGAGTAATATAAATGCAATTACACATCCAAATATAGATTATTTACACTATTTTATAAAATTCCCTCCTCAAAGACTGCACGTCCCGGGCAGTACAAAACCTGAGTAAGAGGTGTCTATTTAGACATAATCTCTACTCGCATAAAAATCGAATATAAAGTAACAAATACTCAACAACATATATGAAGCAAATAAATTCGAAATACATGAACAAGAACAAATACAAACATAAATAACAACACTAAAATAAAACTAAGAAATTAGAAAAGAGAAATAATTTACATTTTTTTTCTTCAAAATAATTAAGTCTGAATTTAAAGATCTTATTCATCTTGGCCAAGATAAGGGGCTAGCCTATTGTAATGTATTACCTTCGGTTTTGAGTGTAGCGATTTTTGTATCCGAACCACAACGTCATTCAGTCTTTTTAGGACTGTGTAAGGACCTTGCCAGTTGGTCTGCAGCTTTGGAAAGAGTCCTTTGCAATGTTTCAAATTCCATAACCACACTGTGTCATCTTTGTGGAAGTCGTGTCTGGTTGCTCTTGCGTCCAATCAGGTCTTCATCTTCTCTGAAGCTAAGCCGATTCTTTCCCTAGCCAATTGATGCATTTCCTCCATCCGTGCCTGGAGTTTCTCGACATACTCCTCAGGTGCCAAAGGAGCATCTGGTGGTCGGCTGAACAAGAGATCTGCAGGCAAACGTAGATCACGTTCGAAGAGCATCTGGGATGGGGAATAACCAGTGGTTTCGTGAACGGCACTCCTGTACCCAAGCTGGAAAAGAGGCAGTTTCTTGTCCCAGTCATGTTGATTTCTCGATACCAGGAAAGAGAGGCTGTTCAGGATGGTCCGATTGAACCTCTCTACCATGCCATCAGACTGAGGATGTAAAGCTGTTGTCCGGGTTTTGTCAATGCTGAGTATCTCACACTGTCTCTTGCAAACTGCAGAATCGAAGTTTCTTCCCTGATCGGAGTGCACTTGTAGAGGAACTCAGTATCTTGAGATCCAGTGTTGAACTAGAACCTCTGCAACAGTTGGGGCCTCTTGGTGGGATATAGGATAGGCTTCAGGCCACTTAGTGAAGTAGTCCATGACAACCAGGATGTTGTTGTTGCCATCTGATGATCTCGGAAGTGGGTCTAAGATGTCAAAAGCTATTTGTTAGAAAGGCGCTCTCACATTATACAGCTGAGGTCTCCCTATAATGCATTTTCTGGGACCTATATGTGCAGCACAGGGATCACATGTGCGACAACACTTTTCCATGTCACTCTGCACATTGTTCCAGTAGAAGTGCTCTTGGACTTTTTGTAGGGTCTTCAGAACTCCAAAATGACATCCAGTTGAACTGCCATGGAGTTCCTTAAGGATTGTTGATATTGTCTTTGGGATTATTAATTGCCATCTGAATGATTTCTCGTCATCAGACTCCCATTTATGATATAAAACACCATTTCTCAGATGGAGAGAGTCCCAAAAAGCCCTGTAACGCTTTGTTGTGAGATGGAAAGGGGAGATGTCTTGCCAACTGGGCTTTTCGTCAGACGAGTCTTTGAACTGTATGATTGGTTTTATTTCAGGATCGGCCAGTTGATCTTTTTGAATGATCTCATCATTCCATGTGTCCAATTCCGATATTGCTGTAACTTGGTGTAATACTGGATCTATTATTGAAATAATCAAACTAATAGTAATCGTTTCGTTGCATCTGGCAACATCTTTAGTGTTTACCTTTTGTAATTACCTTTCTTCTGCAATGATTGCTGTGTGCTTTCAAGGTGCTTAGAATCTACATTTAATAAATCCTACTGCAAAGTATTTCTGCAACAGGTTATGGGCCCAGGAATCCCTGAGATTTGTTAAGTGTCTTCGTGGAGAAAAGATTATTTTTTTTTTTGAAAGAAAAATTATAAGTTAAAACACTGCGTGTGTTTGTTAGGCCTAAGCACGTGTACAGAGACTGAAATGGAATTCAAAGCTCATATTGAAAAGCTTGTGGGAGATGCAAATTGGAGTAAATGGAAGTGGCAAATTGAACTCTTGTTGCGACATCACGATGTTCATGATGTTGTTTGTGGAGATAGGGAATGCCCAAGATTACCGGCCGAGGCTTCAGTTGAAGCGATTGCTGCGTATGAGAAAGCGCAGAAGGCTTCCATTAAAGATGACTCCCTGGCACAACTGATTCTTGTGGGCAATATGGATGACAGCAATGCTGAATTGACATCGGTTTGCAACACAGCTGAAAGTGTGTGGGAAAAGTTGCTGTTGGTATATGAGCAGAGTTCCGGGCAAAGACTCGATCGTTTGATGGAGAAGTTTTTTCGCAGTGAAAAAGAACTGGAGGATGATATTGCAAGCCATATTGCAAAGCTGCAAAGGAACTTTAGTGAATTAAACGACGAGCTAAGGCGTGTTGCTAAAACAACATTGCCGGATCTCCTGCTGATGAGCAGAATCATGTCTATATTGCCATCAGAATATTTTGAGTTCAAGAGTGTTTGGGAGTCAGTTCCCATAGAGGAGAGATCAGTCAATAAATTAACTGAAAGACTTCGCCTTATTGAAATGAGGCTACCTTCAAAGTCAACAGATTCCGCAGCCCTGGTTGCTACTAGGAAGAAAGTTTTCAAGAAACCTGAGAGAAAATGTTACGTCTGTCGTAAGCCAGGTCATCTTGCTAAGGACTGTTGGAAGAAAGGAAGTAAACCAAAAGTTGAAGATGATGCTTTTGTGTGTACTGTGGAAGGTGTTCCAGAAAGTGAAGTGTGGATTGCCGACAGTGGAGCCTCTGCTCACATGACTAAGCACAAAAATTATTTTGTGGACTTCACTAAATTTGTCTCACCTAAGCCAGTATATGTGGGAAATAGTGATGTTATTATGGCTTATGGACATGGAACTGTGAATATTGAAATTAAGGTCAATAGCAAATGGGAGAAGCATCATATGACAGAGGTGTGGTATGTTCCTGACATTAGTAAAAATCTATTTTCCATCAGTCAGATCTTAAAAAGGGGTTTCAAGTTTCAGGCATCAAAAGATGAGTGTTCCCTCTTGAGAGATGGCAGAGTGTGCTTGAAAGGAGTAAGAACTGTGCATGGCTTGTATGCATTAGAAATATGTGTTCTTTATCCAAAAGTATGTGTTGCTGCTGAAGTATGTGTTGCCTCGGCAGACCAATCCTTACAATTGTGGCATGAAAGACTGTGCCATCAAAACAAGGCTCATGTTAAGGATATACTGAGAAAATATCAAATAAAAGGTGATGCAAAAGACAGCCAAATATGTGATGGATGTTGTTATGGCAAGCAGAGTCGTCGTCCCTTTGGAACAAGGAAACAAAGGGCTACTACACCAGAATTGATAAATATAGATGTATGTGGTCCAATGCAGCAACAGTCTCTAGGACGTGCTAAGTACTACGTTTGTTTCAAAGATGATTTCATGCAGTCCAAGAATGAAGTTTCCAAGTGCCTTGAAATGTTTCTTAATGAAGCGAAAAATACTGGGCATATGATCAAGGAGGTGCTAAGTGATGGTGGAGGAGAGGTTATAAATTCAACAGTGAAGAGTGTTCTTGAAAAATCAGGAATCTCTTCTCGTATGTCAATGCCTTACACGCCTCAACAAAATGGAGCTGCAGAACGTGAAAACAGAACTATTGTTGAAAGTGCGAGATCTATGATTTATGCTACAAATCTTCCTTTGAAACTGTGGGCAGAAGCAGTGAACACGTCTGTTTATGTGTTGAATAGAACAGGGCCAACATCAGTTAAAGACAAAAGCCCTTATGAACTGTGGTTTTCCAAAGAAGTGATCAATATTGACCACCTGCATGTATTTGGAACAGAGTGCTTTGTCCATGTACCTCAACAAAAAAGGAGGAAATGGGACAAAAAGAGTGTTAAAGGAGTTTTTGTTGGCTACAGTGGTGAAAAAGATGGTTATAGAATATGGATAAAAGATCAGAACAAGGTTATCCTGAGTCGAGATGTGATATTCCAAAATGAAAAACTTAGCTGTGTTCCTGATGTATCTTCTACTGATATTCAAAACTCAGATATGGAAATAGTGAAGAAGCCGCTTCAAACACCAGAAGCAGACGTGGAAAAAGAAATGGAGGAGATATCGTGTAATGCTGAAGATACAGAAGAAACCTTAGTTCAGCAGAGTAGCAGAAATTTGCGTGACAGGTCCATATTAAAGATGCCAGCCAAATTTGACAGCTTTGTTCTATTGGCAGAACACATAGAACCTGAGACCTACAAAGAAGCAATGGCTTCTGAAGATAGTGACAAATGACTTGCTGCTATGAAGGAAGAGTTGGAATCTCTATCCAATAATAACACCTGGATACTTGTAAATTTACCCTCTGACAGAAAAGCCATAGGTAATAGATGGGTATTCAAAGTGAAACAAAATGCTGATGGAACTGTACAGCGTTTTAAAGCTCGACTTGTTGCTAAAGGATACAGCCAAAAATTTGGAGTTAATTTTAGTGAAACTTTCAGTCCTGTAGTTCGGTGGGATACCATCAGAACTGTCCTGAGCATTGCTGCTGCTCGAAAACTGAACCTAGGTCAGTTTGATGTAAAAACTGCTTTTCTGTATGGAGACCTCTCCGAGGATATCTACATGACTAAACCTGAAGGATTTAGTGATAGTTCTGGTCAGGTATGTAAGTTACTAAAGTCTATATATGGTTTAAAACAAGCTCCAAGGTGTTGGAATAAATGTTTCAAAAGTTTTGCTGAATGCAGTGGATTGAAGCAATCAAACTGTGATCCATGTTTGTTTTTTAATGATAAAAAATCAATGTATCTTATTGTGTATGTTGATGATGGAATCATTGCAGCAGATGAAGAGCAGACAGTGAAAATGTTTCTTAAGAAGCTTGAAAGTGAATTCTCTGTAGTGATAGGGGAAGCTAATTATTTTCTTGGTGTGCAAATTGAGCATCTTGAAAGTGCTAAAATTTTTATACACCAAGAGGCTTATTGTAGGAAGATCCTATCTCGCTTTGATATGATTAATTCAAATCCAGTTGGTACACCTGTCGAAAAGGGTGCTATTACTACAGATAACTCAGTATCTCTTTCGGCTGATGTACCCTACCGAGAAGCTGTGGGTAGTCTTATGTTCCTGGCTATTGTCACCAGACCTGACATAGCATATGCAGTGGGAGTGCTTTCCCAGGTTTTGGATAAACCTCAACAGATACACTGGACCATGGTGAAAAAGATCCTGAGGTATCTTAATGGAACCAAAAAGTGTGGCATTATGTATCTGGGTGTTACTAGTGCTACGCTTGAGTCATACAGTGACTCAGATTATGCTGGTGAACCATTAACCAGGAGATCAACATCAGGAATGGTGTTCAAGTATAATGGAGGTGCTATTGCATGGAGAAGTCAACGACAGAATTGCATTGCTCTCTCAACAACTGAAGCTGAATTTATTGCAGCAAGTCAAGCTGCGAAACAAGCGATTTGGTTGAACAATCTTTTAAAAGAACTGTGCTGTGTGACTTCTGTTCCAAGTCTTCAAATAGATAACCAAAGTGCCATCCGTTTAGTGAAAAATCCTGAATTTCATAATAGGACCAAACATATTGACATTCGTTACAAATTTATTAGAGAACAATATGAAAACAAGCAACTTAAAGTCATAAATTGTAGTAGTGAAGTCCAGGTTGCTGATATATTGACTAAACCTCTTGCTAAAGATAGATTTTTAAAACTCAAGTTAATGCTAGGAATGTATAATTTTGGAAATTAATTAGAGCATGTGTGTATACATGTATTATACTATAATCATTGCAATTTTGTATTTAATGTGTTATTCTATTTTCTTTTAGCATGTGTATTCTAAGTGACTGATTTTATTAGTGTATTAAGGTGTATGTATATGTACCTTTTTTTATATTGTTAGATTATTTTGATTTAGGGAGAGTATTGAAATAATCAAATTAATAGTAATCGTTTCGTTGCATCTGGCAACATTTTTAGTGTTTACCTTTCTTCTGTAATGATTGCTGTGTGCTTTCAAGGTGCTTAGAATCTACTTTTAATAAATCCTACTGCAAAGTATTTCTGCAACATCTATTACGCCAAATTTTTCTTCGACTTTACTGTTTTCTGGTCTCCTCAAAGGGACATCTCCATGTCCCTTTTCGGTTTCCATGCACTTTCTTAGATTCGATTACACTTGCAAGGTGAGGATCTTCCTGATTTACTGGAGGGCAGTTATCTTTTAGATGCCCAGTTCCACCGCACCCCCAGCTCTTGATGCCTTGATCTTTATTCGAGGGCAGCTACTTCTCAGATATCCTGCTTCACTGCACCCCCAGCATTTGGTGCAGCGATCTTCCTTATTTGTTCAGGGGCAGTTACTTCTGAGATGCCCTGATTCATCACACCCCCAGCATGTGATGATACATCTCTTCTGTTTTTGATGTTGAGCCATTAAAGCTTAAATTTCATCTCTCAATTTCTCAATCTCCTTTATCCATGGAGATTCACAGGGCACATCTGCAAGCACTTTAGCTCTTCAAATAGAATGGCAGTCCCTGAGACTGGCTTGAATAGTGGCCTCAAACATAAGGAATATAACAGGGCAGATTTTAGATCCTGAATATCTGCCATTCTTATAGCCCTCTGAATTTCTCCACCCTTCAGTCTGTCCACCAAATACTGCAGGGAAATTATTTCTCGCACATTTGCTGGGTGGTCAGAGAAAGTAAAGATGACGAGCCTTTCTATTTTGGAGGCATACTCTTGCAAATTTTCTTGAGTCTTGTTTTCATCTGCAGGCTTGCGTAGACTTTGGAGTATTTCTGGCTGAACCGAAGATCCAGAGCATTATAGAGGGAATTCAAATTTAGCCACTCTGTGGCAGGAAGAGCCTGCAGTATTTCAGCGGCTTCTCCTCTAAGGGATACTGCCTATTGACACACTTTGATCCCCTGAGTCCATCCATGAGCTTCAGGTATTATTGAAAATTGAGTCTTTTACACCTCCCAGTTGGTTTTTCCCTCATAGGTGGACAGTTTTACTGATACTGGAGATGCAGACACAAACTTGCTTTCGTTCATCGTATTCCAACAAGCTAAAAGTTTCCTGTCAAGATCTTCCACTCGCTGTTACATAAAGCTAAAATTTCCAGAAACTTCTTCAATTCTTTCTTCAACTTGCTGTTTAACCCTATCCATTTCATTTTCTTTTCAATAGCTCCAACTTTTTCTTCCACACTATTTTTTTCCCCAGAGTACTAGCTGAAATACCCGTTCTTTGCACGGGTAAAATTTTAAAATAAATTCAGCTTTTTTTGCAAACATAATATATTGTAAAGAGGGTAGAGCCATTGCAGAGCAGTGTATCCAAAAGTAAAAAATAACTTTTTAATGAGTGTTCACATTGCAATTTAGCTTCACAGTAAAGAATGATTTCATAAAAACATATTTGAATGCAAGAGAGAAAATTAACATGCTAAAAAGGTAAATAGAAATGAAGGAATATAAATATAAACTATAACAGAAGAGTAATAGCATTAATGTTTCTGCTATAGGAGTTATGAGTGAAATAACCCGAAATAGATAAAACAAGAAAAAATTAATTAAGTGATAAACCGTTTCACCAAAATATTATCATAAATAAAAAAAATCAATATATATAAAAAAATAAGTTATTGAAGAAAACATGTTTCAAAAATTTCACTTATATTCTTGTTAATTTTTGTAATGTACACTGGTGTGCAAAAATTAAGGACGAAGTCGAAAAATTAGCATATCAGCTGAACGAAGAGGCAGAGCTGACAGAAAGACCAATCAGGAGATTAAGTGAGGTGATGTACGGTAGCACATGCGCAGATATGCAGGTAGACGTAATGGGGGAGTGTCCGAGTAGTAAAGCATGTTGTTGGTGTAAGATTAGTATTTCTGGCAAAGAGATTGCACACCATATAGCAGTTAAAATCACACCGAGTTGCTGCCTCAGCGAGAAATGGCGAATAATCAATCTGTTAGACGACATCTGGATGCTTTTACCCGAGGTCGAATCATTGGGAAGTTGGAGGAAGGTCGCAGTGTGACAAGTGTGGCTGCAGAGTTCGGAATTGCTCACAGCATCGTTTCACGACTTTGGAGACAATTTCAAACTACAGGAACAGCTATCCGGGGGTTCAGTAGTGGTCGTCCACGAGGAACCACACCCGCAGATGACCGGTATATTGCCTTACAGGCCAGAAGAAACAGGCGGCAGACAGCGGGAGAAATCTCTAGACACAGGCGACTGGACGACCGATATAGCGTTTTACCGTGGCCAGAAGACTGCATGGTGGTGGTCTGTTTGCACGACGCCCTTTACGGTGTGTACCTCTAACGCCTGCCCAGCGGAGAAGGCGTTCTCTGTGGTGCCGGGAACATTGGAATTGGAGAGACAATGAATGGGGACGAGTACTCTTTACAGATGAGAGCAGATTCAGTCTGAGTAGCGATTCTCATTGCATACGCATCTGGAAAGAGCGGGGAAGCCGCAATCATCCCTCGAACATCATTGAAAGGGACAGGTATGGAGGTGGCGGTGTTCTCGTTTGGGGAGGCATCATGCTTGGTAGTCGTACAGACCTTCACATCTTCGACCCAGGTTCAGTCAACGGGACCCGTTATTGTAACGAGATTCTTCTTCCATATGTGCGTCTTTTTAGAGGCGCTATGGGTCCGCAGTTCCTTTTCATGGACGACAATGCACCATGTCATCGCACAGTAGCTGCCGAACAGCTCTTAGAGAGTGAAGATATTGAACGTATGGATTGGCCGGCACGATCTCCGCATCTCAATCCCATCGAGCATGCATGGGATTTTCTAGGCAGACGCTTGGCAGCTCGTACCTTACCACCAGTAACGATTCAGGAGCTTCGATTGGCGCTGCAAGACGAATGGGCAGCAATGCCTCAACAACTCATTGGCACCCTCATTCTCAGCAAGGGCAGACGCTGTGAAACCTGCCTAGCAGTCAGGGGAGATCATATCCCCTACTAAAGACCGGATATTTCTTGCTGGACACCCATCACAGGGATGTTTCGGCCTTCAGTCGCATTGCGCTCCATGCTACTTTTTCAATAAAGCTTCTTTTTATCCCTCTGATTTCTCTTTTAGTAAGTGTTGCTTACATTACTCATGTCCTTACGTATTGGGGATCTTATGGTATTAAATGTGTTGATTTGAAATGCTTTTGTACAAAAATATATTGAAAAAACAGTCTCGTCCTTAAATTTTGCACACCAGTGTATATATGTATGTGTACAATTTCCAGAATAAATATTTCAACAATATGATTTTGGTTTGTTTTATTTTTCTTGTTAACAGTGAATTGAAAAAAGGTATTGAAAATAAAATTCTGTACACCAAGTAAAATTGCTAAATTATGATTCTATTGGTCCTTATGATGTTATTTTTTCTTCTGAATGGGTGCTGAAAACTTCTCTAAAAGCTCTTTCCAGTAGGTTAAAAACTAAATGTTTTGTTAATGCAAAAATGAACTCTGTTAGAGTTGTTTTTACATTCTTCTAAGGACTAAAATTTTGAAGTATTTTAATTAAAAAAAACATTAACTTAAAAACTATTATATTTGTTTTCTTTGGTGATAGGAAAGTGTAAAATCAGTTGCTTTAACAAAAAATGAGCTTAATTTGTAATATAGCAATGCACTTTCTTTATTTCCATGTGGATAGGTTTCTATTTAAACAAAACAATTGATATAAAGAGTACTTACACACCTGGGCCTAATGAGTGTTACTTTAGTCAAAAGGTTTTTTTCTTCAGGTTACATAATATGTAAAAAGGCTATTTCTTTCTGGCATTGTTTTGAAATTTTTACTTAGAAAAATCTGTTATTTATCATAATGTTTCCTAGATATTTCTAATAACTTATTATTGAAGGGCTGAATTTTTTTAAATAAAAGTTAATTTTCTGCTTGTATATGATTTTAAGGAAACAATATAATGCTTCTAGAGAAACATAAATATAAATAATGAATCAAATTGCTTCTGGAACTAGTTCAAAATGCATACACATTTGTTAAACGATAACATCGAATTTATTTTTGCAGTTTTCAAAGATTTATATTTGCGGTATAAGTTCGAAGACATGCAGTTTGTGATCAAATAATAGTTGCATTTTTTTTTCGAAAAGTAATATTTTTGTTGATACTTGCGTATTGGCGACATTATATAAAACGAAGTACATGGTTGCTAATTCAGCGCGTAGGACACATGCGAAATCGTTACTGCCAATTTGGCGAGTTATCTTTAACTTAGGCACTTTCGCGATAATATGCGAGTACCTTTTTGTTACACACAATAAATGTAAAATGAATTTTGATTTCGAAGTTAAGTGTAAAAATTTCATGAAATGAAAATAAAATAATACGTAAGATGTAGAAAGTGAAAATTTACAACTCAGGTATCACATTTTTAAATCCCTTAAGATTTGGGTTAATAAATATTTTTCTGTTAAAAATTCATATTAGATACAACAGTACCGAAAATAAATGCTATACATATTCATTTTATTGTTTTAAACTCATATTTGATACATTAACAGATTCAAATACGAGTGCATTATATACTCATATCGATCTTTCATTCTCAAAAATTTGATCCCGTAACAGGTTCAAAAATGAGAATGTACTTGTCTCTCAATATGAGAATATGCGATTCTCAAATCTGAGTAAGCGTGCATCAGAGCTATTTTGAGAATGATAAGTACTCAAAAGTGAGCTGTTTGCTCTCAGTTTTGAATATCGTTTCTCGCAGTGAAATTACGGATTTTAAAAAACATTTTGTGATTTTCGTAAATCGCTTTTTCTTTATCAATGTTCTTTTAATTTCCGAAATTATAAATCATTAATAGTTGCATGAAATTTTGTGGTTTGTTGAGCCCCAATTTTCCATGTATCGTTGATGGTGTAATACATTATTAAAGTTATTTTAATATCAAAATATTGGTTCACTTGAAAATTTAAACATGTAGGCATTAATAATGTAAGATAAGTGTATACATAATCAACTATTAAAACAGTTTATGTAAACATTTATTTTGCATACTGTGGAGTGACACGTGAAACAGGGTCCTTGCCCCTCACTCTATTTTCTTAAAACTGCAATCAAAAAGTCAATTTCTTTTTTAAAGTGTCTGATGTGCTGATACCCTTAAAAATTAAAAAATGTAGGCAATAATGCAAGATAAGTGTATACATAATCAACTATTAAAGCAGTTTTACATTAAAAAATGTAGGCATTAATAATGCAAGATAAATGTATACATAATCAACTATTAAAACAGTTTTTTATGTAATCTATTTCTTAAATTGCAATCAAAAAGTCAATTTCTTTTTTAAAGTGTATGATGTGCTGGTACCCTTAAAAATGTAGGCATTAATAATGCAAGATAAGTGTATACATAATCAACTATTAAAACAGTTTTTTATGTAAACACTTATTTTGCAAACTGTGGAACAGGGTCCTCGCCCCTCACTCTGGAAACTGTGCTTTAAATATAATATTTAATGCACAGGCTAATGGTTCCACACACATTAGTTTTTTTTTTTTTTAAAAAAGGTAGTTTTAAATGTTACAAAAATAAAAGAAATGGATACTTTTATTATCAATTTCATTTATCATTTTTTTTAAATGTAGTTTAAAATGTTAAATAAAAAGTCGTATTCAGTTAAATAAGCATAATTTCCATAGAAAGAATAATAGCAATGTTCATCAATTATATACTTCATTATTGATTGCCAGTCTGTTTCCTGAGCCTTACAATGATACTTCATGCATTCTCTAAAGTTACAAAAGTAATTTTAATTTTAAAGTATTTTTTCCTTTGTTTTACTGAACGTAATATCCTTTTGAAATACATTTTTTCGCTTACATACCACTTCTCATAGCAATATTTATTCAATATGAAAAATATTTTATACACATATGTACAATAATGAACAAAACATAATTAACCATGAAATAGCTGCATACATGTTATATTTTGTTAGTTATTATATTGCTATTTTAAAACTGTGTCATGTGATTCACACACACACAAGCTCACTCTTTTATATAATTATTGTAGTTTTTAGATTTTGATTTCATTCAGGAAATTTCATACCATTGAAATATTGTTATTTTTATCCTTTGGGGACTTGCCAGTCAGGCTTGGCCAACCTGGCTGTTCCTGATTTTAGGGGAGTTGGAGGTGGGATTGTCAGGTCTGTGTGGAAAGTTTAACTCAGAAATTAATCAAATTTTTTTGATTCTTGACTCAAAAGAATTTTTTTTTTACTTTTATGCTGAGAAGAAAATACTGTGTTATTTACGTCCATTTTAATGCATTTAGATGTGATATGAATATTTTTCTGCTTACAGTTTGATAGTTCAGCATAACATATATATATATTCTTCATTATTAAGCCTATTTTCTTTGCCTTATAATGATACTCCAAGCATTTTCTAAAGTTACAAAGGTTACTTTGATTTGAAAATATTTTTTCCTTTGTTTTACTGAACCTAACATAATTTTGTAATACATTTTTTCATATATGTAACCCTTCTTATCAAAATATTTTTGAATATGAAAAATATTTTACTCACATATATAAAATAATGAACAAAACATAATTAACCAGTTTTTCAATGAAGTAACTGTATATTATCTCTGAAAAATATATTTTCAAATAGCTGTGTATTATCTTTGAAAAATATAGTAAAATTGATAATCTTCATTTATTTTTTAACATTTAAAACTAACTTTTTAAAAAAGAATCAAACACTTTTATTAATTTAATTTGTCATGTTTTAATTTATTTTATCCATGCACATATGACATAACTTTCATAGAAAAAATAAAAAAGTTATGTTCCTATATTATATGCTTCATTATTAATTGCCAGCCTTATTTTCTATGCCTTATAATCATACTTCAAGCATTCTCTAAAGTTACAAAAGCAATTTTAATTTCAAAATATTTTTTCCTTTGTTTTACTGAACATAATATAGTTTTGTAATACTTTTTTAATTTACATACCAATTATACCAATATTTTTTGAATATTAATAATGAACAAAACATATATAATTAAAGAGTTTTAATAAATTAGCTGCATATATTATCTTAAAAAACATAATAAACCTGATAATGTTTCATTTTTTTTTTAAAAAACAAGCATTATAAAAAAGAAATTTTTATGTCAATACCTACTTAGGTCAAAAATTTTGTTTGGGGTTTAGTTACTTTATTATAAAGTTACAATTAATATAAACACAGTCCTCGCGCTTTACTCTGGAAACTTCTTCAAATATAATATTTAATTCTCTGGCTAATGGTTCCACATGCATTAATTTTTTTAAAAAAAAGGTAGTTTTAAATGTCAAAAAATAAAATAAATGGTTAAATAGTTACAATTAATAAAAATATGTATGACAGAATCACAATATTAAGCGACAAAATAGAAAGTGATTTTCCTTTCTATGATTGGTGTTGGACTATTTTGTTTGTTACTGTGTTTATTTAGTATACAATTAAGTTTAAATCTTGCAATAAAATAGTATAGTTAAAAAAAAGTCACTTTTTCAGAAATTATGCCATCCCAGGTGGGATTCGAACTCATGAACTTTTGGAGTAGAAGTCCATTGCGCTACAGGGACCAACGAACGATTTTGCTTTCTATATATGCTGTTGTACTATAATTTTTGTTTGTTAACATTTTAAAATTTAATTAATGAATTTACATTTTAAAAAGTTGTATTAACATCAAATGTCACCCACTAGAAATTGAAAAAAATTAAAGCAATGTTTATGCATTATATGCTCCATTATTAATTTTCAGCCTAAATTCTATGCCTTATAATGATACTTCAAGCATTCTCTAAAGTTAGAAAAATAATTTGCTTAGCATGATATAATTTTGTAACACATTTCTTCAACACATACCACATCTTATAAAAAATATTTCTTGAATATGAAACATTTTACACACATATGTAAATAATAAACAAAACATAGTTATCCATATATTATTTTTAAAAAAAAAATTATAAAACTGATTATATATCTATTATTTTTTCAAAAAAAGGTTAGTTTAAAAAAAGACTTCCATATGAATTTCATTTGCCATTTTGTACGTTTTTTTGTCAATGCACATGTATGCACTCGGTAAAAGCCCGTGACGTCGGGCCATGAAAGCTAGTCTTACTTTATTAAAATTCCAAGGTAAACAAACGTATCTATCTATATGCGTCTATCTTCTCACGAACCGTACGACGCAGAAAGTCGTGGAAGGTACCAAAGATCGGGAATTTTCCGGGGAAAGCGAATTGCCCATTTATATTCCGATATTGTAATTAGTTGAAAATATATTAATTAAAAACCTTAAAACGCCTAATTGTTTTACTCCTGCCGGTTGTTTACTTGGCGGAACTTCCATTCCGTTTCGGACGAGCGGTAATCTTACGTTTTCCACCATTTTAAAATTGTCATCCAATTTTCGGTGTTGAAATCAGACAGAAAATAATTACAGAATCGGAAAGACCATTTATTTCGCCACGATACGGTATAATTTTTTTTGTAAAATAACAATATTTTCTATTTTTTTCGAATGTTTTAAAATAGTGTTAAAACTGATGTGTTTTTATGAAAATTATTTCTAAATCATTGGGTATGAATTACTTTTCGTGTTATTAAATCGATATTCTACACTAATTAACTTCAAGCCTTTCTCTTATAGAGCCATTCATTTAAAAAATAAAATTCCCAAAACTTTTTTTTAAAGAATTTTTAAAAAGTTGTCCTAATTTTTACTTCACATTGAATAACTTCGTCATTTATGAAGGTAATCTCACAAAACCTTTTTTCCGCGTGTAAAGCAATATTATACGTAACATATAGGAAGATTGAAAAAATTGCTTCAAAATTACGGATTTTAAAAAACATTTTGTGATTTTCGTAAACTGCTGTTTTTCTGAGAAATAACTTAAAACAGTAGTAATTTGTACATTTTTTATTTCAAAGTACGTTATTTTTGCAAATAGTTTGTGATGTTTGAGAGCATTAACGTAAAAATTATGCCCTTTAAATGAAGGTAATGATTTTTAAAATAATTTAAAATACGCGATTTTACATTTAGCCAAACATTGGCGTCGAAAATTTGCTTTGCGCCAAAAACTTTTGACCTGTTTGGCCGTCGACCGCATCTAACTCAAGGGTTACACTAAAAAATTATCCCTTAAAAAGGGGGAAATCAGTACCTTCGCGAGTAAAAAAAAAAAATGCGAGTGAAAAAGTTATTTTTTTGTCAACTTTTCTTTATATAATTTTCAAAATTAAATAACTATATATGTCAGATTAAGATGATAAAATGCATTCAATGCATTTCTGAGATACATTTAAAATATTTATCAGTATCGAAATTTTTGTTCTCTTTCATAAAACTTATAGTTTACTTTAAAATAATGCCTAATGTATATTTATTTATTTTTTTTGACATATAATTTCATAATAAAATCGAAGAATTTGCCCATTTCGAAACTTTTTTGTGCATAACTTCCTTAGAAAAAAAAGCTATGTTCATACTATATATTCTTTATTATTAATTGCGTGTTCTTAATATGTCATAAATCAATACATTTTTTGCGATACATTTAAATTTAATCTTCAATCGAAATCTTTCAATAGTTATGTGAATATCCTGTGGATCCCCTCAATTAAAAATTAATTTCAATTTGAACCTCCCATTCATTATTAATGCCTATTTTCACTTTCTGCAACGGGTCTGTGTGGCTCAGTTCGATAGCGCGTCGCTTCCGCTAAGCCGCAGAGTGTATAATTCTTATTTTCTGGGTTCGAATCTAGAGAATTCGATTTTGTTCATTTCTGCTTATTTTTATTCTGCTAGTGGAATAAAAAACTATAAAACTACAATTAAAAAAATTAAATGTTTTTATCAAATAGTATTATTTTCTTTTTGAATGTTTTTTTCAGTGAATGTTAGCATATAACTAGGTTTCCCCCCAAAAGTAGATTTTTAACACTTACATTTGTTTAATCAAACATCCAAACGTTTCAAGAGCTATCTGTAGAATTTTTTTCATTAGTATTTATTGATAATGGATTTAAATTAATATATTTTTTTAAAATCAAAGGAATGTTTCTATTATTTTATTATTAAATTAATTATTTCTTAATAAAAAGTATATCGCCTATTATTTAGGATAAAAATACGTTCTAGAGAGAGACATTTTTAAGCTAATTGTAAGTAACGATTGATTGATTAATGAAAACCTGAAAATTATTTTATTATTTTAGATTCCTAAAAACTATCTATTATAAACAAAATGATTTTTTTTAAATCAAGCATCAGAATAGTTTTATGCGTTTTTATGAAAATTATTTCTAAATCGTTGCGTATGAATTTATTTTCGTGTTATTAAATCGATATTCTACAACTAAGTAACTTCAAGCCTTTCTCTTTTAGTTCCATTAATTTTAAAAAATAAAATGACCAAAACTTTTTTTTCCTACGATTTTTTAAATATTAGACCAAATTTTTAATCAACGTTGAATAACTTCGTTATTTATTAAAATTACGGCACGAAACTTTTTTTCCGTTTGTAAAAAAAATCATCCGTAATTTGTACGAAGATTGAAAAAATTGCTAAAAAATTACGGATTTTAAAATTTTTTTTGTGATTTTCGTAAAGTACCGTTTTTGTGATCATGAAAAGTTTAAAAAAACACTGGCAAGATTTTTTGTGTTTTTTGGGAATGCGCAGTAGAATTAGTGAAGGTCAATGTTTAGTTCCGGTTTTGAATTGGGCGGAGAGATTGCTCTCATTGACGTAGAATGGAGGGAATTTCCCGTTTTAAGAGTCAAAATGGATGTGTTTTTATGATTAGCTTACATTGTTTTGTATGTCTTATTTAAAAGTGAAAATAGGTAGTTTAAACTTTTATTTGTTTTTTTTAGGGTGTTTTGATGTTGAAAATTATTGCATTGTAATGATTAAACCTTTATATTATTCTGATTTTTTATTTGCTATATATAACTTTCATGTCTTTGTTTTAGTTCTGTTGTGGAGTTTCAAAGGAATTATTCAAACCTAACGTATTTAATTGTAGAGTATTAGATTAGTGCAAAACTTTAAATTGATTTTGTTTTTGTCTTTTTTTTATTTTTTAGTAATTTAAGTTTGGGGTGTTTTAATGTTGAAAATCATTGCATTATATTCATTAAAACTTTATATTATTCTGAATTTTGTTTTACTATATATAACTTTCATTGAACATAAAGCAAGTCTAGCTTTGTTTCTGTTTTAGTTTTCTTATGGATTTTCGTTTTCTTCATTCTTAAAGAATGACTTTTTTAAGAAAAGTGGAATAAAATACCTTAAAAAAATATAATTCTGAAATATATTTTAGTTACATAGTATTATTTTCTTTTTGAATGATTTTATACAGTAAATGTAAATAAATATTTCCAGACTTTTTTATTCTTATATATTCTTAATCTAACATTAAAAAACAACGCAATGGAGAAATGAATAATCCTTTCAATAATTAACGGTGAGAGTTTTTGTATTAAATTTTTTAGAAATGGATTTAAAATAATATATATTTTAAGAAACTAAAGCAATATATTTTTCTATTATTCATTACTAGATTAATTATGTAATGATAACACTGTATAATCTGTTTTTTTCTGGATAAAACAAGAGATTATAGTTTTCTGGACTATACTTAAGTTACCGGTATATAACGATTGATTGGTAAATGAAAATACCGCACATACACACAAACCCCTTGTATTATTTTAAGCTATAAAAAAGTATTTATTGTTAAAATAATGAATATGTTTGGCTTTTTCTAATATATTATATCAGAACGTTTTATTTGTTGCTTTAAATATACATTTTTTTAAGTAAAAAACATTGTTTTCTGTAAATCATTAATCGAAATTTTTCAATCGTTACGTATAAGGATTTCTTATAACTATGATAAGTAAACCATCTGAACTAAAAAGATTCATACTTTGCTCTTTTAATATCAGTGATTGAATAAATTAAATACCAAACATCATTTATTTGTCACGATTTTGGGGTTTTTTTTTTTCAAAATAATAATGCTTTGCCTATTTTATGATTTCTTCTAAAATGAATAAATATCGATGCATTTAAATGAAAATGATTTTTAAAAAAGTCATTGATCATTTATAATCAATGATTAAAAAAATAAAATGCCAAAAACTATATTTCTTTAAAGAATTTTATAGGAAAAAAACAACTTTTTTTTTTGCAAAACAATGATGCTTTGTCAGATTAAGATGAAAGAATGCATTCAATACATTTCTGAGATTCATTTAAAATATTTATCAGTATCGATATTTTTGTTCTCTTTCATAAAACTTATAGTTTACTTTAAAATAATGCCTAATGTATATTTCTTTTTTTTTGACATATAATTTCTGTTAGACGTTTGAAAAAAAAATTTATTTTAGGATCCGAATTTTTATGGTCCTTAAGTTTTTCCAACTACGCGCCATGATCTCAAGTAAATAAACTGATTCGAATCCGACATTTATGTGAGTTTCGAGATTTGTAGTTGGCAACGGCTACAATGTAGATTTAACCAACTTGGCTCGTGTAAGTATTTAAGGAGACCGAGGTTGGTTGAGAAAAGATCGTCGGTTTCGGACGAGGTGATTTTGCTCTTCGATTGGGGGCATATGAGATGTGCAACTGGTTTGTTGCTCAGTATTTTTTATAGATGGTTCGAATCAGTTAACCAATGTTTGGTAATATTATATTTCGATGATTATATTTTTTTTTAACTTAATGTTTTTAATTGTTTCAGTGGCGAGAAGTTTCACTTGAATTATTTAAAGAATAAAAATGTTTTTAACGAAACTGCTTTATTACTATGCCTCCTCGACATTAAATTTCGCTGCCAAGCTTTGCTTACGTTAATTCACACCATGAAGAATTATATCATAGTGGTTATGGGCCCAGGCCACGCTCTATGTCGAGGCAGGTTAAGCAGTTGAACCAGAACATGAACTTTGTCCATTTAAATATTGTTCCAGTATAGAATTATTTCTGAAGAACTTCAGTTGCTGGTATACTAAATAGAGTATCGAATATGGAAGTGAACAATCAGATTCCTTGGTTAACCCAAAATAATTGGAACACATGGAAACATGATATGCAAGTAATCTTAATGCATTATGGTTGCTGGCAATTTATTATACAGACCAAGCCGGAGGAACCTGATGAAGGGGCAACCTACAAGGAAAAGTGTGACTTCCAACTACGGAAAGATCGATGCTATACGCTGATTTACACTAACATCAGTTCAGATCTGAAGAATCTGATAACAGAAACAACTGATGGAGTAGTGGCATGGAAAATATTAAAGGATCACTTTGAACCAGTGACAAGAGCCAGGGTTATCCAGCTTTTGGATGAATTCTTCGGAACAAGATACCAACCAGGGGAAGATGTCGGAATCTTCATATCTCGTGTAAAGACGGCGGCAACCAGGCTACAAGAAGCGGGTCATAAATTGGACGACCTTTACATAGGGTTTCAATTAATAAGGTGGCTTCCTCAGGAATTCCAGTCTACCGTGCAACAAATTTACAGATGGAAAGAAGAGGACTTCACAGCTGTCAAAATTGAAGCGGAGCTGATATTGGAAGCCAATCGTCTTCAACTTATGAAGCAAGACTTGGAGAAAACGGAGACCGTTTACTTCAGCAATTTCCTATCAAAGAAGAAGTTGAGCAAAGTTCCTAGAAATGTAAATACAGTTCCTGGTGGTACGACTGCAACTCCTGCAGATCCAAGTGGTAAAACAGAATATCAGAAAAAGGACGGTAAGGTATTTAACTGTAAAACTACCAAACATTTAAAACGGTCTAGTAAGATGATAGGTCCTTGTTATTTATGTAATAAATATGGGCATCAAAGTAAATTGTAAAGAGAAAAACTCTCGAGAAATGCCTCCTTCAACTGCAAGTGAAACTTATAACACAGAGTTTAATATAAATTTAAGATTTTGTGAAGCTGAATGTAGTATTATAGAATTAAATAAGCACCTTGTTACTAGTTGTAACTTATTTGAGGAAAACTCTGATAAAGATGTTTGGGTAATAGATACGGCTGCCACGAGTCATTTTTGTAATGACAAGAGTTTATTTTTAGATTTTAGACCAATATCTAACATGAAAATGTCATTAGCAACGGAGGATAAAAGTTGTCCAATAGAGGGAATCGGTAAACTTAAATTTTTGGTCAAATATAAGAATAGTTTTCATGAAATAACTTTTTCAAATGTTTTATTTAGTCCCAAGTTAAGGAGAAATTTGATATCCGGTTCCAGATTAGAAAGTAAAGGTGCGCATTTTGTGGGTAGCAAGGGTAAAATTAACGTTTTCAATAAAGACTGGCTAAAGTTGTTCTCGGCGACACGCCACAAAAATTTGTATTTTTTTAAGCCTGACCATTATATTTTACCCAAGAGTACAGAAATAAATTCAGTTGATAATGCAACTGACAAAACAAAATGCGGATCAATTGAAATATGGCATCAACGCTTTTGCCATATTAATAACGATTACTTGATAAAAACTAGTAAAAATGATAGTGTAAGAGGTCTCCCACGTTTAGCTGATAATAAGTCGCCTTGTATTCCATGTAAATTAGCTAAGTCCAAGAGAGTTTCATTTAAAAAGACGGGGGCCGTAAGATCAAAACGTCCACTAGAATTGTTGCATATGGATCTTTGTGGTCCAATGCCAACTGAAAGTCAAGGCGGTAATAAATATTTCTTGAGTATAATTGACGATTACTCGAGAAAAGTGACTGTATTTCCCATTAAGAAAAAGTCGGACGTATTTCATACGTTTATAAGATTTCAGAAACGAGCAGAACGTTTTCTAAATAGAAAATTAATAGTTAAAACTGATGGCGGACTAGAATTTTGTAATAAAGATATGGATACTTTTTTGGCAGAATTGGGTATAAAGCACGAGGTAACAAATCCATATACGCCGGAAATGAATGGGGTAGCGGAGAGATACAATTTAACCGCTATAGATGGCATTAAAGCATTGCTTAAGTCGAGCGAAGTTCCACATAAGTTTTGGGGAGAAGCATTACTTTGCTTCACTTATGCGTGGAATAGAATTTGTCACAAAGATGGTAACAAAACCCCTTTCGAAAAATATTCAGGTAGAAAACCATCAATATTGCATCTAAAACCTTTTGGATGTGTGGCATATGCTGGTGTTCCAAAACAGATTAGAAAGAAATTCGATATGCGTGCAAAAATAGGAATTATGATGGGCTATGCACAGCGTACTAAGGGTTATAGGATATGGTTAATAGAAGAAAATAAATTAGTCGAGACTATTAATGTAAGATTCGATGAATATAGGAAAGGAATTGATTTTAAACCGAAAACTAGTGGTTATCCCAGACTTGATTTAAACTTTCCTGATTATGATGAGGAGGAGGACGATTTTGATACTGTAAGAGATTTGTTAGCTAGTCGTTTAGTTTCAAAGACAAGTACAGAAACTCCCACAACATCATTTGAAAAACCAGATTTATCTTCTGATAATCGTAGCTTAATCCCATGTTCAGAGGTTAAGTGGATTAGAAATATAGGTAGGGAAGTAACTGGATCCAACGTATATTATGGTATCGAAGGGACAGCAACCCGTTTGAGATCTTTTAACGAGATAGAACGATACTGTAATAAGAGTAACATTCAGTATGACCCGAGTTTGTTTGATTTTAGAAAGGAAGATACTGAATCCCAGGAAGTTAATATGGTTGAAGTAGATATTCCTAACTGTTATAAACAGGCAATAAGATCCAGGGAAGCATCTAAATGGCATGATGCAATGGATAGGGAGATAAACATAATGAAGGAACGCAAGGTTTGGGATTTGGTTAATCCTCCAGACAACAAACATTTTAGGAAACCGTTGGGTTTATACTGTAAAACGTGATGAAAATAATAAAATAGTTAGATACAAAGCTCGCTTAGTTGCGCAAGGTAACACACAATTAAAAGGCGAATCATTTGACGAGGTATTTAGTCCAGTTGTTAACTTTACTATTGTAAGATTATTTTTCACTATCTGTGTATGTTTGTGGAAATGGATGCATGTTCAAGTAGATACCACTAATGCCTATTTATATGTGCTAATTTAGATACTGTTATCTTTATAAAGCAAGCAACTGGATATGAAACTGATACTAACAAAGTGTGTAAGTTAAATAAGGCAATATATGGTCTTCACCAGAGTGGCCAACAGTGATTTTTGGAATTAGAAAATAAATTAATTAAATTGAAATTTAAGAAATTAGAGTGGGTTAATTGTGTATATATGTTTGAAAATAATGTAATTCTATTATTTTATGTAGACGACATCATAATATTTGGTAGAGAAACTGAAAACGTAAATTTTGTAATAAAATTATTACAGAAAGATTTTGATTTAAAGATTCTGGGTAAAACAAAGAAGTTATTAGAAATAGAATGTGAAGAACAAGATGATGGTCTTTTTATACATCAAAAATCTTGCATTCAGAAATTATGTAAAATTTATGAAAAATATAAATATCCTGTAAGTTCATTGCCTATATCAAAAGGCCAAATTCTTTCCAAATCAGATTCGCCCAAAACTAGCGAAGAAATTTTAACGTTTCCTTATAGAAATTTAATAGGATCCTTGTCATTTATTGCTATATGCACAAGACCTGATATTATGTATGCAGTGAATGTACTATCCAATTCCAATCAAACCCAGGAATAAAACATTGGAATTGTTTATTATTAGGTTATTTAAAATACACTCAAAGATATAAATTGGAACTTTCAAAAGTTAAATCACTAAAATTAAGATGTTACTCAGACTTGGATTTTGCTACAAATAGGGATGATCGAGTGTCGAGGGGAGGATACATAACTTTCATTGACGGAACTCCAATTTCCTGGCGAACTTTCAAGCAAAAATCCGTTAGTTTGTCTACTATGGAAGCGGAGTATGTTAGTATAATGGAAGCAGCAAAGGAATTTATTTGGTTAAAGAATATAATTAATGATAAAAGTTTGAATTTGGAATTATGTGAAAATGTAATATTCTGTGACAATCAAGCTGCTATAAGTTTTTCCAGTTCACCAGTAGAAAATTATAGAACGAAACATATCGATGTTCGTTACCATTTCTTAAGGAATTTAATAAAAGACAAGGTTTTTCAAATTAAATATGTTAGTACCAAAAATAATTTGGCAGATATTTTTACTAAACCCATGATAAAGGAAAAATTCATGGAATTTTGTAGAAAAATATTTTCTATTTAAGAGAATGGAACTTTTTTTATTTAGATCAAAATATTCCTGTCTCTTGCAATAAAGATATTGTGAATAAAGTATTGTATGCAACATATTTTTATAAAATGAAATTATATTACTGATTTGTAAGAGATAATGGTGCGGAGGTTGGAAAAAGGGGGCCGATTGTTAGACATTTGAAAAAAAAAAATTATTTTAGGATCCGACGTTTACCACCATCTTAAAATTGCCATCCGATTTGTACTTTTGAAATCAGTAAAAAAATAATTGCAGAATCGGAAAGATCATTTATTTCGCCACTATACGGTTTTCATTTTTTGTTATTTAAAATGAAGAAAACAATCAAGGTAAAATGGCTTACCTTGTCAATGGAGGGCTGCCACACAGTGATGCAAATCAAAGTCCATGAATAAAAAGTCCTTTTGTGAATTTTATATGTTTTTAATTTTTACAGCACACATAACAAAAATACTCGGAACATTACACGACACTAATTAGACTAAACAAATAACATTTATAAACATCTTTATCAACTTTAGTTTTTACCGCGTAGTTTCAGTATGTTTGTTCTACGCGTCCATCTTAATTCCGAATCAATTTGTTCCATTTACAAAGGTGGCGCTGCTGTCGCTTTAAGAAGATGGGAGTTTGTGACACTCTCCCACCTTTGGATTCGAAGATGTAGAAGAATCCAAAACAGCAGTCACAAGAGTAAGAATAAATGTCCTGAAAAAGACTAAAAAACAGATTAAAATAACTATAAGAAATAAAATTAAAGTCCATAAAAGTTCAAATATGAGTCCAAAATTAGCATGATAAAAATCATGTGTTCATGATAGTTTATGGATTATCAAGTCTCTTGGTTTGTGTCAAAAGTCTTCCATAACGAGAACGGAGCACTCCTTGCACCTCAGGAATTTGATCTTGATCGAGGTAAGAACCATTCTCTACATCTCTTTCTGTTGATGACAAAGAGTCAGCTGTAGTCACTTCTAGCGGATAGAGTTTCTGAATTGGTCTCATAACACTTCCAAATTGTGTTTTCACTTCCACTACACGCACTCTTCCGTCTTTTCCTTTATACAACCTTGTGACTTTACCTAGAGGCCAGTTGATTCTTTTGTTGTTGGTATCACCAATTAGAACGAGATCACCTTCTTTAATGAACGACTCTCTTTTAACTTTTGAATAATCTTTCAATATCCCTAGATACTCATTTCTGAAGCGGTTTCGCAGATCTTGACGCAATTTCAGTCTATAAGCACACCTCTTGTTCAATCTTTTTGAATCTATCATGTCCAGATCTGGAACACCAACCTCTCTAATTTCCTGGAGAAACATAGATGGTGTAAGTGCTGATAGTTCATCAGGATCCTCTGAGAGGTATGTTAAGGGGCGAGAATTAATTAAACTCTCTGCGTCGCATAACACAGTGACCAATTCTTCTTCGTTCAAACAAGCTCTCCCCAGAACTTTTCTCAAAATACTCTTCAATAATCCTATCAGCCTCTCCCAGAAGCCACCCCACCAGGGTGCAGCAGGAGGACTAAATTTCCAGGAAATTCTTTTTTCTGATGCAAAATTTTCGATTTTTTACCAATCAATATTCTTTAAAAAATTGGCTGTGCCCCACAAGATTCTTTCCATTGTCAGAATAAACAGTGGAAGGACGTCCTCTTCTAGCTATGAACCGCCGAAGAGCCAGTATAAAGCATTCGGTGGACAAAGATGACACCAGCTCTAAATGCACAGTTCGGTAAACAGCACAGGTGGCAAGCACTATCCAGCACTTTTTGTCAGTTTTTAGGAACAAAGGTCCACATAGGTCAATCCCAGTAACTTCAAAGACAGCAGAATCCCTGACTCTGTCTTCTGGAAGAGGAATGCTCACGGCTTCCAATGGACGGGCAGAAAATCTTTTACACTTGGCGCATTTTCTAATCACGCCTCGCACTGTCTTTCTGCTCTTAATTATCCAAAAGGATTCTCTGAGGCATGACATCAGTGTCTGAGTACCTGCATGTTCTAACTCTATGTGTTTACTCATTATCAATTTTTCGACCATTTGATGCTTGTGGGGCAACAGTACTGGAAATCTAAAAGTCTGTAAATTTTTCCTCGATGCAATTCTAGTTTCAACTCGTAGGAGATCATCATTGTCTTTCACAATTCGCAAGTTCAACTTCTCTCCTCCTGAAAAATCTTCTCTCTGTATTTCCTTCAAAATTACTTTTTCCGATGCTTTAATTTCGTCTGTTTCCAATTCTCCCTTTTTCCTGTCAATAGGGTTTCTTTTCACATTCTTACAAAATCGGATGACATATGCCATTATTCTTACGATTTTGTTAAAAGAAGATATTTTCTGAAAAAATGTAAATCTACAAAGGTCTAAAGTAGTAGTTGTGAGTACAGTTCTTCTTCTTTCGGAAATGACTATTTCCATATCGGGCTTTATTTCACTAGGTGGCCATTCTTCATGGGGTAGTTTTAACCAGTCGGGTCCCTCCCACCAATGGGATTTCAATAAGTCCTTAGGATTGCACCCCCTTGAGGGCAAATCTGCTGGATTAAATTTCCCTTGAATATGTCGCCAAGCTACTGGATCTGTCAATTTCCGTATTTCATTGACTCTGTTAGCTATAAACGTAGCCCAATTGTCTTGTTTCTTTATCCAGAATAACGCATTCATTGAGTCTGTATAGAAGAAAGTTGTCACGTTTTTTAAGTTAAGATCTTCTCTTACATTGTAAGCGAGTCTGGCTCCTATGGTACACGCAAGGATTTCTAATCTGGGAATTGTAATCGATTTTATGGGCGCTACCTTTGACCTAGCCTGCAGTAATTGACAGTTAACGATACCCTCATGACTATTTCTTATAAAAATTGAAGCTGCATAAGCAGACTTGCTAGCATCTACGAAGACATGTAGAGTAGCACTCTCATTTAGTTCAGGTAGTTTTCTCGGGATTTCTATATCTTTTAGGTAACTTAGCTCATTAGCCCACTTTAGAAATTTTTTCCCTAAAATATCTGGAAGCTCTGTGTCCCAATTAATTTTCTCCCTCCAACAATCCTGCAAGATTAACTTAGGAACAAGGGTAATGGGACAAGTGAACCCAATGGGGTCAAAAATTTGACTCAACATAGACAATACGTTTCGTTTGCTAAGCACGTATTGGTTTTGCTCTTTTATCTCACAAGATAGGGTATCACTATATAAATTCCATTTAAGTCCCAAGACTGAGACAATTTCCTTAAATTCATCATCAGACAGGTTCAATATTGAATTTTCCTCATTACTACCTGGTCGATTATGTTTCCATCCCCTTAGGTCAAACTGAGCAGAAGCCATTAATTCTTTAGATACCGTAATGAAGGAGTTTAACTCGCCGATAGTATTTACACTCGCAACGCAGTTATCTACATACATAGATTCCCTTAACTTAGCAGCTATTCCCCTTTGGGATTCGTCCGCATTTCCTAAATGGTAACTGATTGTGGCAGCAAGTAAAAAAGGGCTCGCGTTCACTCCGAAAACAACACGACAATGTGAATAAACAATAAGTTTTCTTGGATCACCCTCCTCCCACCATAGGAACCGGAGAAATTTTTTATCAGAGGGAGCAACTTTTATTTGGAGAAATGCTCGTCGTATATCCGAAATCACTCCATATTTTCCCTGCCGAAATCTGTTAAGAAGCTTAGGGATCAATTCCAAATAATTAGGCCCCTTTTCAATACAATCGTTCAGCGACCCTGAATTTCTTTCTTTGGCTGACGCATCAAATACTGGGCGAATTCTAGTGGTGGAATTTTCTTTAAAGACGGGTCGATGTGGTAAGAAATGGCCCTTTTCCCTAGCAAGTTCCTCTGGTTCAACAGATTCTATAATTTTCTCAGAGACCCATTCCTTAAATATATTTTCATACTCCTGTAAACAATTTCTTTTTTGTAAAGACCTTACGCAAGACTTTAATCGTCTTTCGGCAATGTTTCTATTATCCGATAATTCAGGATGAACCTCTAACCATGGGAGTGACACCTGATATCTACCCTCGTCATCTCTTCTTAATGAACGCACAAAATGATCCTTCGCCGCTTCCTCAATTTCCGATTTCGACTGGGAAATACTCGGTTCTTTAATTCCCAGCGAATCAAGTGACCATAGGTCACAAATTCTCAAATCACTAACATGAAGCGATAAAAGAACTTCCCTAGCGCTGCAACCTTCCCCCGTTCTCCCCATTATAGTCCATCCGAAATAAGTATTCATCGCAACGAGTCCACTTGGCAGATTCTTAATTTCCCCTGTAAACAGTTTCCCTGCATAGTCCGCACCTATCAATCCGTGGATTTCATTAACGTTACTTTCATATAAACAGAAGTTTTCATTTACCGTTAAATCACTAAGGTCGATTCCATAATTTTTAATTTCTTCTATAAGTTTCATATTTTCTAGTTTTGGAATCGGTGCGCAAATAGTTTTTTGTTCCATTACATTAAGCGCGCAATCGAAACTATTATCTACATTACTCAGATTAATAACATATTTTTTATGTTTCTCTTTTTTCTGCAATCCCCCAAACAACCCATGCACAACAGTTTCATGTCCTATATCCTTTAATTGTAATTTACGCGCCGCGAATTCTGAAATGTAACTACCTGATGAGCCAGAATCTATAATTAATCTAATCATATGTTTTTGTTTAGCTCCTGAGATCTTAACAATAATCGTTTGTAACATCACTCGCTTTCTAATAGAAGCATTACTCAACACGCTGTCATTATTTTCTGTTTTTGAAAAATCCTCCCGCGCTTTTCCTTTTCCCATGCACATTATAGTCACGTGTCTCCCAGAACATAAATCGCACTTAACATTTGCCCTACAAGACGAAGAAAGATGGCGTTTTTTATTTTTATGATTCAAGCACCTAAAACAAGAACCAGCTCGCTTACAAATTTCTACCTTCTCTTCCAAACTTAAATGATTATTTATACAAGAGACTGCAGCATGTCTATTGGATTTACAAAATAAACAAATTTGATCGTTTTCAATTTTCCTAGACGGAACAGACTCATTAATTAACATTGATGCCGTAGGTTGGCGCCGATATTCAGTATGATTCATTTTCGTTCGAGGTTTCATTTCCGGAATAGAATTATTTATATTTAAAAAGGTTCGTTCTCTTGCAGTGAGTTGTGAAGACAAAAAATCTGTTAATATATCGATTTCGCAATCAGAAGTATTACTCGGCAATTTATTATATTCCAAAAGAAGGTCAAGTGGCAATAATTTTGTTAAAATGGGAACCAAAATACTGGAATAGCTATCTTTTTTTACAGATAAACTTTCTAAACTTCTGATATTTTTTTGTATATGATTAAAGAGGTTACGAAAACTTTTGACATCATTTGAGTTTTTTAATGGGCTGGTTTGGAGTAGTTTATCGATGTGTACATTAATTAAAACTTTTTTATTACCGAATCTTTCTTTCAAAATATCAATTGAGTGATCATAATGTTCGGCTGTTAATTCTAATCCGTCGATTAAGCTAAATGCAGAACCTCCCAAAAATGATCTTAAATAATTAAATTTATCAATTTTGCACACATTATCATTCTCGTGAATGGCAGATTTAAATGCATTCCAAAAATTTAACCATTCACTAATTTCGCCATAGAATTTAGGGATAGTTAATTTTGGTAATTTGATGCGTTCCTTTTCCTTTGTTTGTGTTTCGTTTTGGCTCGAGCTGTTTAGAGATATATTGCTATCTTGCCAAGAATTATTAGCGTTGGATCCTTTACTAATTTTTTGAATTAATTTTCGTGTTTTGAATCGCGTTCTGGTTATTTTTTCTTTATATTCTTCTATACTTTCAAATTCAACTTCTATTTGATCAACTTGAATCAGACTTTCAATTTGGGAGTCAATTAATTTTAATTCTTCGCCCCTTTCAGTTAAAAGTTCGATAGATTCTTCTAAATCCTCGACTGTTATGTCTGGCTTTAAGATGTCACTTTCGATTTTTGTTATTTGTTTCGTTACTGCTCCTCGTAAACAACCGCGCTTACGTTTCAATTTATTTAGTTCATCTGAATCAGTTTGACTAGGAGATTGTAATGCCATTTTTGTTCACTTCAGTCTATACAAAGTTATTTTAAATCGTGAAATTTATATCAATAATTGTATAGATATCAAATATATCAATTTCTCAAAAGATTATTATGTGCGAGAGTCTTTTGTTTTCAAGCATGCAAAATATCATATAAAAGTTATTCTTTTGCACATATAAATAAAATGTTCACAAAGTACTTTTTTAAGTGGCAGTCCCTGTTCGGGCGCCAGATTTCATTTTTTGTTATTTAAAATGAAGAAAACAATCAAGGTAAAATGGCTTACCTTGTCAATGGAGGGCTGCCACACAGTGATGCAAATCAAAGTCCATGAATAAAAAGTCCTTTTGTGAATTTTATATGTTTTTAATTTTTACAGCACACATAACAAAAATACTCGGAACATTACACGACACTAATTAGACTAAACAAATAACATTTATAAACATCTTTATCAACTTTAGTTTTTACCGCGTAGTTTCAGTATGTTTGTTCTACGCGTCCATCTTAATTCCGAATCAATTTGTTCCATTTACAAAGGTGGCGCTGCTGTCGCTTTAAGAAGATGGGAGTTTGTGACAACGGTAAAATTTTGTTTGTAAAATAACGATGTTTTCCATTTTTTTTTTTTTTTAATTTTTTAAAAAAGTGTTAAAACTGATGCGTTTATATGAAAATTATTTCTAAATCGTTGTGTATGAATTTATTTTCGTGTTATTAAATCGATATTCTACACTAATTAACTTCAAGCCTTTCTCTTTTAGTTCCATTAATTTAAAAAATAAAATGCCCGAAACTTTTTCTGTAATTTTTTAAGAAATACTCAAAATTTTAACTCCACATTCAATAACTGCGTCAAATATTAAGATTATCATACAAAACTTTTTTTACATTTGTAAAATAATTTTATACAACTTCTGAGCGAAGATTGAAAAAATCGCTTAAAAATTACGGATTTTAAAAACTTTTTTTTGATTTTCGTAAAGTAATGTTTTTGCGAGAAATAATTTAAACAGTATTTTTTGTACATTTTTTTTTATTTAAAAGTACTTTATTTTGCAATTAATTTGTGAAATTTCAAAACATTAACGTGAAAGTTAAGCTCTCAAAAAAAAAAAAAAAATGAAGTTTAGAAAAAATTCTCAATTGCGTCAAGGTTTTGTCAACACTTTGCGTTTGCTTTCTGTTTGGAAGACGGGAAAGGTTGTGGTTGTTTTGAGTCTTTCTCTGACGTAGTAAAAAGGGGAATTCCCTTATATCATTTGGCGCGGGAAACAACCGACAGTTTTTTTTATTCTTAAAGATTGCTTTATTGAAGAACAGTGGAATATAAGAAAAATATATCATAAAAAAGGAAATATTCTGAAATATATTTTTATCACATATATTATTTTCTTTTTGAATTTTAAACTGTGAATATGTAAAGAATGGCTTATGAACATTTTAAATCAATTTTATGATAAAATAATTAATAAGTTAGTTTTGTATAAAAACTTTTTCTTCAGATACGTGTTTAAATAATTTAATTAACACAGTGTCGAATCAAAAACTAAAATTAAAAAAATAAATGTTTTTATCAGATAGTATTTTCTTTTTGTGTGAATGTTTTTTTCCCAGTGAATGTGTACTTATAACTAGGTTTTCCCACATAGTGTTTTTTTAGCACTTAAATATGTTTAATCAAATATCCAAACGTTGCAAGAGCTATCTGTAGAATTTTTTTTATTAGTATTTATAGATAATGGATTTAAATTAATATATTTTTTTAAAATCAAAGGAATATTTCTATTATTTTATTATTAAATTAATTATTTGTTAATAAAAAGTATATTATTTTGGGTAAGAATAAGTTCTAGAGACATTTTTATGCTAACTGTAAGTAGCCCCCCCCCCCAGATTGATTGATTAATGAAAACCAGAAAATTATTTTATTATTTTAGATTCCTAAAAACTATTTATTATTAAAAAATGATTTTTTTTTTTTTTTACTCAAGCATCAAAATAGTTTTCTTTTTATTGTTTAAATTTATTATTTTTTTACTAGAGCAATATTTTTTTGATATGTCATGAATAGAAACTTGAACATAATCTTATATCTGAGGGGAGAGTCAGGGGGGAAATAGTTCTACACTCAAAAAAGCCACTGTAACACCGTGCTGTAGAAAGAGAAATGAAACCTGTTTGACATTAGTAAGATCTAGAAGACATTTTTTTCGAAAAAGGGAATTGTGTAATGACTTATAAAGGGTGAGCGAGTGATTTTGGGGTTTATTGGCGCAAGAGCCGATTTCGGCTATACTGCGCCAAACATTTGTTTTAATATCTGTGGTCTAGACGGGAAGAGAAAGAAAGAATGAATTGAATGACAAGAAAGAGGGTCGAAAATAGAGAAGGATCACTAGGGTACCCCGGGTTCGTGAAGCCCGTGTTTACCAAAGACAGTAAACCCCGTGGGAAAAGGAAAAGATCACTAGGGCACCTCGGGATTGTGACACCCGTACTCACCCTAAAGAAGGTGAGCCCCCTGAGGGGCTTAATATAAAGGAATCGCACACATACCAGCAACTTTGATAAAGGAAGGTGAATTTCTATGTCAATATGTTATGCATTCGAAACAAATTTTAAGAAAACACTGAAAATACTTAAAACAATCATTTAATAATTTCTTCTTTTATAAAGATAATTGCATGAAACTTTTTTCCCCCTCTGTCGAATATTTCAAAAAATGCTCACAATTTTACTTCAAGATTTAAAATAATAGTGAAATTTTGTAATTTGAAAAGTTTCTACTTTTGTCTTTTTTCAATATACAACTATTTTTAAAAAGGCTACATTTTCGTTTCCAGGGACTAAAAAATTGCAACGAAAGAATTGAAAACTGAATGAGTGATTTTTAAATTCGCACTGTTCGCCTATTCGAGGGTTATTGGCGATGGACCTTGAAATTTTCAACCATGGTCAAGTGACGAGGACGACACCTGAGCTTTCACCCATCTCTCCTAATTAGTACATCACACCAAAGCAAGAACAAATATCGAAAAATAGTTTTAATGACATAGTTAAATACATCACTCACATCGCACGTGCATACACACACATAAGTACTATCCGTCCTGAGGGAAACAGGAAATTCCTATGGGGAATAAGTTATTCACTCGGTAAAAGCCCGTGCAAAGCCGGGCTAATCGGAGAGAAAATGAACAAAGTTTTTTCGAAAAATAATATTGGAAGTGCTGATTTTGTGCAGAGAAGGGAAAATTTTCTACGAGAAAGTAATGATACGCACTCATGGGCCATGCACTCACATTGTACATTTCATACCAACACAAAAGTGCTTGCGTCGGAAAGAAAGGAAATTAACATGGGGATTCAGTTATACCCTAGGTAAAAGCCGTGCAACGCCAGGCCATGAAAGCTAGTAGATACATACATACGTTTGTTTATCTTCGGATTTTAATAGTGTAGATCATACGAAACTTTTTTTGCGTTTGTAGAATTATGTTATCAAACTTCTGTGCGAAGATTGAAAAAATTGCTTAAAAATTACGGATTTTAAAATTTTTTTGGTGATTTTCGTAAAATACCGTTTTTGCGAGAAATAATTTAAACAGTATTTTTGTACATTTTTTTATTTAAAAGCACTTCCTTTTGAAATTAATATGTGAAGTTTGAAAGCATTAACTTAAAAATTAAACCCTAAAAAATAAAACTGTAATAAAAAATTAGTGATTTTTTTTTACAGCTAGAAAAGCCTTGGAGTCTAAAAATGGTTTTGCGCCAAATAGCTTTCAACAGTTTCACTTCACATCTAACTCAAGGCTTACACTCAAAAGTTCAGACTTAAACATGCAAAAATCAGCAACTTTAGCGAGTAAAAAAAAATGCGAGTGAAAAAGTCATTTTTTCTTTATATAATTTTCAAAATTAAATTATTATAGATGTCAGATTAAGATGAAAGAATGCATTCAATACATTTCTGAGATTCATTTAAAATATTTATCAGTATCAAAATTTTTGTTTTCTTCCACAAAACTTACAGTTTACTTTAAAAAAATGCCTAATGTATATTTCTTTTTTTGACATAAAATTTCATAAAAACAAAAAATTTGCCCATTTCGAAATTTTTTTCTCTCGAAATAGTTAAATAAAAATAAGCATAACTTCCTTAGAAAAAAAAAGGCTATGTTCACATTATATATTCTTTATTATTAATTGTGTTTTATTAATATATCAATAATTACTGAACTTGGCGAGTAATAAAAATACAAGTGAAAAGTTATGTATTTATGATTTATTCTAAAATGAATAAATATCGATGAATTTAAATGAAAATGATTTTTAAAAAGTTCACTGATCATTTAGATTCAGTGATTAAAAATATAAAATGCCAAAAAAACTATCTTTTTTTTTTTAAAGAATTAAAAAAAACTTTTCTTTTAACAAAACAATGATGATTTGCAAATTTTATGATTTTTTCTAAAATGAATCAATATTGTTGCGTTTAAATAAAAATAATTTTTAAAACTTTTAGAATCAGTGATTTAAAAAATAAAAAGCCAAAAACATTTTTGAAATTTTTTTAATAAAACACTCAAACTACTTAAATCAATCATTTAATAATTTCTTCTTTTATAAAGATAATTGCATGAATTTTTCCCCACTGTGTGTCGAACATTTCAAAAAATCCTCACAAGTTTACTTCAAGATTTAAAATAGTGAAATTTTGAAAAATTTCTACTTTTCTGTCTATTTTCAACATACAACTATTGTTAAAAGGTTTTGTTCCGTGGACTAAAAAATTACAATAAAAGAATTGAAAAGTGAGTGAATGATTTGTAAATTTGCACTGTTCGCCTATTCGAGAGTTTTTGGCGACAGACCTTGAAATTTTCAGGCATGGTCAAGTGACGAGGACGACACCTGAACTTTTACCCATCTCTCCCAATTCCCACACCACACCAATGCAAGAACAAATTTCGAAAAAGGGAGTTTTAATGACATAGTTAAAGAAATCAGTCGCATCGCGCATACACACACTTAAGTGCTATCGTCCTGAGGGAAACAGGAAATTCCCATGGGGATTAAGTACACTGCTGGCCACCGTAAATGCAACACCAAGAAAGACAAGAGATAGCACAACAAAATTTATTTTGTAGATAACATGTTGATCAAGTGTCAAAGGATTAAATTTATAGACTTCTGTGAAGTGTGGTTCCTGCCAGAATCAGTAGCCAGAGTAGCCGCAATTGTTGGAGATCACCGCTGCCACACACCTCGCCATTGATTCAAAGAGACTGGATGGTTTCTTGGGGTACAGCAGACTAAGCAGCTTCCACACGTTTCCAAAGTTGATCTGGTGTGGCAGCTGGGGGTGTAATCTGGGTCAATCGTTACGCAACCATGGACCACTTGGTTACTATCGGCGAAAGATCCGGAGAGCAAACTGGCCAGGGAAGCAATTCAATCTAATGATTGATGAATAACCTTTGGACAATGCGTGCCACGTGTGGTCGTGCATTATCCTGTTGAAATATGGCTGTGGCCAAGCCCTGAAGGTAAGGAAGGACAACTGGCTCCCACACCTCGGAGATGTAGCGCTGGCTGTTTAAAGTACCGGCAATGCATACTAGAGTAGTGCGAGAGTGATATCCAATACCGCCCCATACCATAATACCCGGTGCAGGACCAGTGTGGCGGTGCACAACGCAACTGTTCAGCATCCTCTCAGCACGGTGTCTCCAGACTCGAATCCGACCAACGTGGTGTTGCAGACAGATGCGTGACTCATTAGTAAAGACAACTTCATCCCATTCTGCCGCCCACATCCTTTCATCACACCATTGGCGGCGGAGACGCGTCTGTGGTTCTGCGTCAAGGGTAGACCCAGCAATGGACGTCTTGCAGACAGACCACTCTGCTGTAAATGGTGTCGATTGGTACGCGCAGACACCGAATGATGCGTTACAGACTCAATGTGCTGTGTTATGGTTTGTGATGTAACTGAGCGATCCATCACTGCCATATGCACAATTAGTCTGTCCTCACGCGAAGTGGTGCACTGAGGTGGTTGCGATCGACCATGTCGGTCCATCCTACCCTCCTGCATCCAACGGTCACATATCCTCATTACAGTTGTTTGGTTTCGTCCAACACGACTACCGATTTCCCTGAAAGATAATTCACAATCTCGGTAGGCAACTATCCTTCCTCTGTCGAACTCAGATACTTGATCAAAAGCTGATCGCTGGTTTCTACGAGACATAACTGATCGTTTTTTGAAAAAACCACAAGAAAAACACAACTGCCAAACTTGAAATCTTCGAAATCTCCAAGTCTTAAATAGCTCTTTGAATTGGCATCACAGGCGTGCATGATGTGTGTCTGCGCTGAAATTCTAATCATTTGCATATCTCACCTCCGCTAATGCATGCTGTAAATTTCATGTTATTTGCGTGCTTCCTTCAGGGTATTGCATTTACGGTGGCCAGCAGTGTAATTCACTCGGTAAAAGCCCGTGTAATGCCGGGCTAAGTGGAAAGGAAAGAAACAAAGATGTAAAAGTAATTTCGAAAAATAATATTGGAAGTGCTGATTTTGAGAAGAGAAGGGAAATTGTTAAATGAGAAAGCCATGATACCAAAGCCACGAGCCATGCACTCACATCGTAGGCATGACACCCACACAAAAATCCTGGTGTCAAAAAGAAAGGAGGAAATTAACATGGGGATTAAGTTATAACCTCGGTAAAAGCCCATGCAATGCCGGGCCAGCTAGTATATATATATGTACTTATAATAATATTTTTTGATTATTCTTGTGTACCTATTAGGTAGGAGATAATCTTATCCATTTGTTTTGTATAACTTTTGTTTTTATGTATTCTAGTTTATTTCTGTTTAGTGTGCATAGCCTCTTATAGTTGGGACTAGTCGTGTTTGTGTAATTATAGTTCTTAGTCAAAGATAAAGACAAATTAAAGTTATCAGAGAGAGGTATGCACCAGTGTAGTCTATTAGATTTGAGACAGTGTCATCAAAAATTCAAAAAGAAATGCGTCTTTTTGAAAATGGAGATAGACGTGGTGACTACCTGGAAAGAACATACTCCTATTTAATGACTATAAACCTACTAGTGCAGATTCTGAACGAGAATTTTCTTCAGTAGGACAATTTGTAACAAAAGCTGTTTGAACTATGAAATGCTGGATGAGCTGTGTGTTTTAAAAGCTTATTTACTAAAACAAGAAATGAAGAAATGTTTTTTTTTTAAATTTCATTAAGTACTATTTTTTATTTGTTTTAAGATGAATTAAGTTTTATTTTGATGTTTCAATAAATATTAAGCCAATATTTTAATTATGTTTTTAAATTTATTATGTAATTTTAACAACAGTAATGTGTAAGTATTTTTCATAAACAGCCCAATCCTATTCCCGGGATCCCAGGATTTCGATAATTTAATCTCGGGATTGAAAATATAACAAGACTGTAAGCCCTACAATGCAGTGATGAATGCCTAAAGGTTTAATTTTATATACCAAATGTTTAGTTTGTAAGAATGGACATACATTTGATAGATGTCTTGACTGATGATTTTATTTAGAAATAATACAAGAAAAAAAAATGAATAAGCATCATATTAGAAGGTCCATAGGAAAGAATAGTTGACACTTATTGGTTACAAGGATCATGGGTTAGTAAACAGAAACATTGGCAATATTATCAACCTACTGTTGTTTCTGGTCCAAAATCCATCCATCTATCACATTCCCCCATGACACAAAAATTCGCAAGCCCAATGATAAATAAAGCACAAGGCTTCTGACTTTTTTATCTGCACAATACGATAACTGGGTCAAGAAAGCTGACCGGACCTATGTCCGGAGCGGCATTTTGACTGAATTTTAAAAACATTTTTTTTGTTATGGAAAAATTAGTACGAATATTTTTTAAAATATTATTTATACTGTCAAGAAACCTAGTGATTTTAGACTATTAATATATATATAAATTAAGTGTGTAATAAATAAATCAAATTTTAACAAAAGAATTAGTTAATAGAAAAATAGGTCATTTTAATGTCAATGAAATTATTTTGTATATACGTATCAATAGTTATAGTTAAGAGTATATGGATTGTAAAATTTTATTTTTGGATTAAATTTAAATAATACTGTTGAAGCAAAATTTTATTTGTAAGAGAACTTGCGACTCCCAGAGTTAAAAAAACTGAGGCTCATTTGTCTTGTTAATTGCAAAATTTTGATTTTTTCTTTTTTGAAATTTTATAATGTTTAAGGAAGAGCATAAAAAATTTTCTAGTACCCAATAAAAAAGATAGAAACTTGAAAAATTAGCCAATATTAAAAAAAAGGGCTGGAAGTTTACTGAACTCCTTACAAGGCACCAGAAAAAAAGGTAGTCATAATTAGAATCTGATTTAGATTTTCATGATGCGTATGTTGCAGATGAAATAAACAGAATCGATAGTGGCACTGCTCTTGTAGGAACTCCTCCAGAAAAATCCAAAGATCACGACAATTTAACGATGGTATTTAGATCAGGTCCAGTAACCTGGCCAGTTACTATATCAGATGCCCATAGATGTTTAATAAAAGGACCCTCTTAGCTATATTGACAGAGTATGATTTTTCTTATGACGACATTGGTCAAAGATTATATATAAACTCACAATATTATACTAGATTTTTAAAAAACGGTGAAAGGTTATACGTAAATTGCTAGTCTATTATTTTACAAAAAACTGTGTATACTAATTTTTTCTGCAAACTTTTTGGCTATGTCATTATTTTCCTTTCCACAGAAGGTTTTAAAAATTAGAAGCACCTCGTTGAAACTCTAAATGAACATGGAACATCAAAAACCCATAGTCAAAACCAAAAGTCTTTGATTGAATTTAGTCAGCGATTACAATGATCTAAAACAATTGACACAGTTACTCACCAAGATTTATTACTGCAGAGATTAATTATTGGAACGAGGTGCTTCTACGCACTGTAGCAATATTAAAAATGATTGCTCAAAATTGTTTAGCTCTTCGGTGTAAGAGTGATAAACTTTACGATTCGAATAATGATAATTTTTTACAAATAATTTGATCAAATAATTCAGGAGCATGTCCGAAGGGTCCTAAAAAAGGAAGAAGTTAAAGTACACTATCCAAGAAAAAATATTCAGAACGAGATAGTTTCTTAGTTTACATATGAATATTAAATTACCGTAATTTTGCACGTATAGTCCGCAGACACGATTTTATATAAAAAAAAATTTCAAAAATCGTCAGATAGTCCGCACCACCGGATAGTCCGCGGACTATACGTCCGAAATTACGTTATTTTAATACGGCAATATTAATGTATTTTAGAAACAAAGAACTAAGTATAAATAGAAAAAAAGTACTTCCTTACTAATATACCTTCAGAAATAAAACGCTAAATACAAATAAAAAACAGTGCTTACTCATTAATCATATATTAATTAATCACACATTCTACTACATTAACAAAAACCTTCAAAGTCCGATTCATCGGTATCAGAATTAAACAGTTCTAACATATTTTCGGGAAGAGTGTCCAAAAGTTCATTTTCAGCATCACTATCTTCACTGTCAGTGATTTCCTCGCTTTCACTAACAATCCCGGCTTTTATAAATCCCGATCAGATGGTGGACACTTTAACACTTTTCCAGGATTTATCGACACATTCGGCAACTTCAGTGTATGAAGCGCGTCTCATATTTCCTCCTTTTGTACAAGTATGTAAACCTTCCAACATCCAGTTCTCCCAGCAAGCACGTACGTGGGACTTGAAACTTCTGTTCAAGCTAATATCCAGAGGTTGCAGGATTTTTGTTAAACCTCCTGGAATAACGCTAAGTTCAGCACCGATGTTTGTTTTTTTTTTAGCTTCCTCCTTTACACTGTCTTTTATGTGTGTCCTCATGGAATCCATAATTAGTACTCCTTTGGAATTGAAAAAGGCCCCTTCTCTCTTCTTCCAAACTTCTTGAAACCAATCGAGCATAATGTCCTCGTTGCACCAACCCTTTTCATTGCACCGTATTACGACGCTTCGAGGGAAATTTTCCTTGGGAATTGTTTTTCTCAAGATTAAGAGCGGCTTCAACTTTGTGCCGTCAGCACAGCAGGCGAGCATCACTGTGAAATTGGTCTTTTCTTGACCAGTTGTTGTTATTGATACTACTTATTCGTTCTGCACTATGCTCTATGGTTTATTATCAATACATACGAATGCTTTCTTGGAATCTCGCGCTTTTTTTATATTTGATAATCAGCAGTTCATGACAGCGTTTTTTTAAAATTTCGACGATTTTAACCGTGAACAACCAGCGTATTATCCGCACTGGTGGATAGTCCGCAGCTTCAAAAATTAACACTTTAAACACAGATAGTCCGTGGACTATACGCGCGAAATTACGGTACACATTATTCATAAAATTAAACAAGCTAAATATTGTTAGATAATTTTAGATTGCACCCGTGATGCCAGCAAGATCGAACAAATTACATTTATGGTAAGGTATACATATACTGAGAAATCTAATCCTAACGAAGTTATCGTTAAAATTAATGTGAGTTTTTTAGGTTTCCATCTAGTTGAAAGATTGACTGAAAGAGAACTTTCAAATTTAATAGTTGAGAAACTTAAAAATTTAGGACTAAGCTTGCTAGATATGCGGGGGCAGGTCTACGATAATGGAGACAATATGAGAGGCGAAAAATCAGGGGCTCAATTTAAAATTAGGACATTAAATCCGTGAACAATCTATGTGCCATGTAGTAGCCACTCTTTAAATTTGGTCGTAAATGCCATGGCAAAAACATCCTTATAAGCCCGTACTTTATTTAACCTTTTACACGCCAATGTTCCAATATTGGAACATCAACTTTGAAATTTTCTGAAAAATTCAATTTTATTCATATTGTTCCATAAAAATTATTTTGAAGACAAAAAGTATGGATTAATTTTTTGAAATTGAAGTATTGTTGCTAAATTAAATAGTCTCTGAGAAAAAATTCAAAATTATGCATTTTTTTCTACTTTTGATCGGACAAAATTCAAAAATTCATATAAAATTCAAAATTTTAAAAATATTTTTATTATTTGGTAAAAGTAATTAAAAATTATCATTTTAACTATAGGCTGCAAGATATCATTAAAAATCTAGTTTTTTTTTTACCATCGGTTTTGAAATTTCAATGTTCCAAAAATGGAACATTGTCGTGTAAAGGTATACTTTTTCACACAATGCAGTTTTTATGTTTACAGTTCACAGAAGAGTGGGAAAAGATTTCTGAACACTAAAAACTTATAGTATGTGTTGAAAGAAAATATTTATGACTTAACTTTCGTTTCGGCTACCTCTCTCACCACCCCCAATTCAAGTGAATTTCTCAGCTTCAGCAAAACTACCATATGCGTTTGTTGATAGTCAGATTTAGCGTATGTCTTATTTGAAGAGGAATGTCACGTAATAAGGTCTTATATTATTGTGTGTTTCGTCAGTTAGTAAATATCCATTACGCTGATAAGATGTCGCATTCAAAGCCATTCTGGATTGTAGAAAAGGCTTTGGAATATTTTTATACACAATCAGATGATGAAGAACCTATTGATATTTGTCAGTTTCCCCTAGAAGAAAGTGTGTGTTTGACTGACGAGGAAGATATCAATGAAGATACTTTTCAGTCTGTTCTACCAGTAGATGTTTGTGGCAAAATTGAAATTTCAGCAAGCATAGATGATGAAATACCTTATGTATGTCAGAAAAGCACAACGAAAAAATGCCTCGAGTGCGAAAAAAGATTGCTTGAAAAATGTTTTCCTAGCTATACATGGACAATAAAAATAGTTTAGGACATAAAACACATACAAGAAAAAACAATAATATATTTTGTCTTTATCTCTCATTTTAAAAAATTTTGGTAAATCTGTATTTTTTCAGTTTTTTTTTTTTTTTTTTTTTTTGCTTTATTCTACTACAGCTTTGAGAATTTTGATATGAAGGTTATTTGTTTATTTCTTTGTCCTACTGATGTTTTCCTTTATTGTTTGTAATAAGTGATTGTAATTTTCTGAAATGTATAAATTCCTGTGTACAAATTATATTTTCAACTTAATCTGCTTTATTTTGGAATTATATCTAAAAGTTTACTTCAGATGTGGCACAAACAGTGCGTTACAAACAGATGTGGCACCCCCCCCCCATCAGGGTACATTTAAAAAACTCTGCAGGGAAAAAATGATAGATTTCTCTCATTCACAGGCAAACTTTTAGTTCGTTTCCCCCATTTTAATTTTAGATTTTTTAGGCACATTTCAATTGTTTGGCTGGTATCATGCCCCTCCCCCCTACAACAGGGGGGGGGGATGATGAAAATCCGTTGGGAAATGTTTAATGACACCTCTAGTTAAGTTACTACTTCTTAAAAATGTATATAATAACTGATTTTTGAATTTAATTGTCATGGCCGTACTCTTAAAAAACATGTGAAAAAACTTAATGGTACCCGCCAATGTTCCATTTTTGGAACTTGCTAAAAATCTTTAAAAAAAATTTTTTTTTCTTTTATAGATCTTATGGTTTCAATTTTAATTCGATTTTTATCAAAATTTAGTTTGTTACCTTTCAATCATAGTGCGGCATTTAAAAGGTTAATATAGTTCAAATAGTTATTATTTTCATCAAGTTTTCGTTGGGTTATATTACTAAAATGTATATAAGGCGTAACTTTAAAGCCACTTAGTGCAAATAGCTGGGAAAGCTGAATCCTTAAGTTATCAATTGGGAGGTATTTATGATCATTTATTTAGTTCCTATAATAATGCTGAAATTGACAACTCTATAAGAGATGAGGCCGCTGGATTATTAAATTTCTGTTTGACAATTCAACTTTATTTGTCCATCATTGTTTGGTATAAAATCTTTAATTGCATAGAAATCCAATTAGCAAGCTAAAAGATTACCATCTACTATGGAACTTTCTAGAAATTGTAAAGATTCTTTTAAGGATCTTCGATCAGATGTGGCTTTTGATAAAATGCACTGCGATGCAAAAGAACTGACCATCGAGTTTGATATACCTGCTAACTTTGAGGTGACGCAGCCATGTCATAGGGTTCGCCCCCCCCCCCCAGAATAGGAATATATATCCTAAATTAAAATTCAAGAGATAGTTTTATTTTTTTTATCATGCACCAAACAGTTAATGCCTTGGAATTCAGATTTAATTTAATGAGTACCCACAGTAATTGTTTTTAATTTTTGTACAATATATGATTTAAGAGATACCCTTAAAACTTTAATTAAAAACTGTAAAAATTTAGAAATGATGTTGTCTGATAGAGAATCAGTGGATATAAATGCGCTTGGACCAGTAGATGAGATAATGTCAGTTTCAAATTTATTACGCAAAAAAGAAAGCCAAGTTGAAGTTTTAAAATTTATTTCAGTTTTAGAATTTGCTCCAAATCTTCTTTTACTTTCTTTGCCAATAAGTTTGGCAAGTGTAGAGAAGAGTTTTTCAAAATTAAAATCAATAAAATATTTATTACAGTTCACAACTTTTCAAAATAGATTAGATGGCTTAGCTACATAGGCTATCAAAAGTTTTCAGAATTAAAAGTCAGAAAAAAACACTGGTACTTTTTATGGGTAAAATCCTAGCACAGCACACTGCTGTTTTTTGGCGCCATTTTTTTTCGCCAAATGGCGCCAAAAATCCCGTGTTTCGAAAATGACGTCACGGACGGAAACGAAGGAAAATGACGTGTTTCTAAAATGACGTCATCCGCGGAAACTTAGAAAAATGGGGGTTTGACGTTCTGATCTGGTGATCCAAACCCCTCAAAAAACGGGGTTTCCTTAATGGCCTCAGGGTCGCTAAAAACACGTTTTTACAAAAAGCTTTAAATACAGAAATACACAAGAACCGCATATGTACCAGATAAAGGGATAAAAATGAAGTAAATTTAGCATTTTAAAAATAAATAAAAAGGACGGAAACGAAGGAAAATGACGTGTTTCTAAAATGACGTCATCCGCGGAAACTTAGAAAAATGGGGGTTTGACGTTCTGATCTGGTGATCCAAACCCCTCAAAAAACGGGGTTTCCTTAATGGCCTCAGGGTCGCTAAAAACACGTTTTTACAAAAAGCTTTAAATACAGGGAACAGCTTTAGTATCGCCCACCCAAAACTTGAACTAAAAAAGTTACGCCAAACGATCGCGATTGATGGTATGTTTTGGTAACCAGTTCCACAAATTTTTTTGTCCAATCACAGAATGCCGCTTACAGCGCTACCTTCAGGTAAAATGGAGAACTATTTCGAAAAAATTGTGAAAGATGTTCGAACGCCAAATCCTGTTTTCTAGCCAAAGGTCGATCGCCATTCTTGAGTTGACAAGATTATAGCAACCATATGCAAGATTATTACGCCGGAGAATTACGCGTAGTAATACATTAAACTCGCGGGGGGGGGGGAATTCCACGTTTCTGCAAAAGTTCTCTTTTTCCCTGCACAATTAAAAATAATGTTTTCTTTTTTGAGATGTAGTTTGGAAATGAATATATAATTATACTGTACAATATATACAGGGTGTTTCATAAATGATGGGAGTAACTTTAAGGGGTGATAGTACACATCAAGACGAGTAATAGTAAATAGGAAACCAAGTGTCCCAAATGTCTTCCGAAGGAGAAAGGCGCCATCAAAGTTTAGGGTCCTAAATTTCAAATGATGATAAAAAACGGGAAAATGGATCGATTCATTTGCGGTTTTCACTAAAATCATTCTTTAAATTAATATTTTCATTAAAAAAAGTTTTAAAGACAAAGTTAAAAAAATGCCGTTAGAGGGCGCTCTAGACTTTGGAGTACCGAACAACTACCTTTTACCAGTATTTTTTTTATTTTGTTAAATGTTTACAAAAGCTTAGATTTTAACTTGAATTTTGAGCGCAAAATTGAAACCATCGGGAGCGGTTAAGTGGCGCAAATGTAACCGCGTTTAGGGAGGAAAAATTGAAATGCTCGTATGTAATGATCAAAATAAAAAAACGATAAAGCAAACTTTAAGAGGCGATAGTACAACACCAAAACAAGTAACATTCATCAAAGAAATCATACTCTTAATTTTAACCCGAAGGTGATAGAGGGCGCTGAAACAGATTTCGTTTTAAGAGACAAAAAGGAAACAAAGAACATTTACGTTATAAAAAAAAGTTTAATTAGAAATGATTACAATATCTGTTCGAAACACTGACCATTAGAGGCGATGCATGCGGTACAACGGCGAAGAAGGGATTCACGAACCCTCTGAAACACGCCAGGAGTATCGCGCACCTCTCCTGCAGCTGCCGAAAGTCTGGCGACGAGTTCTTCTGCAGTTTCGATAGGAGTCTCATACATAAGACTCTTCAAGTGTCCCCACAAAAAGAAATCCAGGCATGAAAGATCGGGCGATCGCGCTGGCCAAGGGACAGGACCACTTCGCCCAATCCATTGATTTGGAAAGGTTGCGTTTAGATAATTTCGCACCTCTGGCGCAAAATGAGCTGGTGCTCCATCCTGCTGGAACCACATTACTCGCCGGATACGAGGGGGAACATCTGTTATCATTTCCGGCAGCACCTGTTGCAGAAAGGTAAGATATTTTTTTCCATCCAGGCGTTCTGGCAGAAGATAAGGTCCAAGTAGATGGTCACCAATTATTCCTGCCCAAACATTTATGGAAAATCGTCGCTGATATGCATGTGTAGAAGACGCATGTGGATTTACATCTGCCCATTGATGGGAATTGTGGGTGTTAAATGTACCGTCACGTGTAAATGTACATTCATCTGTAAAAAGCACAGTTGCACCAAAATCGGGATTTAGGGTGTGCTTCTGCAGATACCAGCGAGCAAAATCCATTCGACGAGGAAAATCCCTTTCAGTCAGTTCCTGGACTCGTTGGACATGAAAAGGATGCATACTTTCATCCTTTAGTACTCGCCATGTCGTGGAGGGTGATACTTCAATTTGACTAACCACTGCTCGCGTGCTTGTATTTGGATGATCAGTCACCATATCCAGAATTTTTTCTTCCACGGCTACCGTTCTGTTAGACTTCGCACAGCCTGCATTTGAACGTGCACCAAAAAAGGATCCTGTCTCACACAACTGTCTGTGCAAGCGCACAAATGTTTTATCATTGGGCAACCGCCTGTTGGGAAACTTTTTTCCGTATAATCGTCGCGCCTCTGCACTATTCCCATTTGCAGTTCCGTAGATGAAGTGCATATCAGCCTTTTCTTGATTAGTGAAGGGCAACATCTTTCGTTACGTTTGTTCCGTGATTTACACTTGCACACTCGGGTCAATGGCTTTTATCTTAATAACAATTTGCATATGCGTTCTTCTTCTTCCCCATATCACAATTTCATGTTCTTCTTCCAGAATCTTGCAGCTAAAACGCTTGCATGGATAAAATTTGAAGATGCTCTAGCACGTTTGCGTTTGAATTCAAATCATGCATTTTCTAATCGAAGTTGATTGTTTTTATGTTGTACTATCGCCTCTTAAAGTTTGCTTTATCGTTTTTTATTTTGATCATTACATACGAGCATTTCAATTTTTCCTCCCTAAACGCGGTTACATTTGCGCCACTTAACCGCTCCCGATGGTTTCAATTTTGCGCTCAAAATTCAAGTTAAAATCTAAGCTTTTGTAAACATTTAACAAAATAAAAAAAATACTGGTAAAAGGTAGTTGTTCTGTACTCCAAAGTCTAGAGCGCCCTCTAACGGCATTTTTTAAACTTTTTCTTTAAAACTTTTTTTAATGAAAATACTAATTTAAAGAATGATTTTAGTGAAAACCGCAAATGAATCGATCCATTTTCCCGTTTTTTATCATCATTTGAAATTTAGGACCCTAAACTTTGATGGCGCCTTTCTCCTTCGGAAGACGTTTGGGACACTTGGTTTCCTATTTACTATTACTCGTCTTGATGTGTACTATCACCCCTTAAAGTTACTCCCATCATTTATGAAACACCCTGTATATATATTATTTTATTTTTCTCACATTTTCATTACTTTAATTTTTTTTAACTTTAAGTTTTAGGGGGAAATGGCTATTTTTTTTTTTTTTAAAAAATTGTGGAAAATAAAACCTGAATTTTTTAACAACCAAAACAGGAAAACAACACGACTTTTACAATTTTAGAATTTAAAAAAGGAGGCAGTAAGGGATATAAATAAATTTTTCTCAAGTTATAACATATAAAATTTTCACCATCTTTCAAAACAGATTAAGAAAAGAAAAAAAAAACTGGAAGATCTTGAGATTTATTTTTCTACATTTATTATATTTTTTCATCTGTAAAAGTATTTTCATTTTTATACGTTGTATATGCATTCTTATTTTTATACATTTACAATGTATGCTAATGCACTTTCGAAATTTCTTCATTTCTTAAAATTCTACTTGGTTTTCTTTTTTGTGCTATATCAACTTAAGAAAAAATTTATTATATATATATATATATATAAATCATTTGTTTCATTTAGTAAATCACTTTTAAATTGATAATCTGTGTAAAATAATTGAATAATATTTTTCTCTAAACAAGCTATAAAAGATTCAAAAAATCTTTTCAATGAAATTAAAAGTTTTCTATTTTGTACACTTTATTTTTCTATATTTGAATCACACTTAAGTACAATTACAGCCAAAATTACAATTTCTGTAATTTAAATATCAATAAAAAAAATAAAAGGTGTTTTTTTCACTTAGATAATGATGATTTTAAATTTTAATTGTTCCTTATTTTTTTTATTCGGTGTTTTCTGATAATAAATACTTAAAAATATTATATAAATATCAAAAACTCGGAAAATGATTTTAAAAACATTTTATTACTATTAAAGACTGAATATTGAATCACTAAGGAAATTCTAGAATGTGAAAGTGCCGAAAAAGAATGTTACATCACAATCACTTATCTCTCTTTATAAAATAAAATTGAATGTTTTAATTAGCACCGATTTTAGATTTATTCACAGATTATAGCCAATATTGAATAAAGGATAACATTAGAATTACATTTGCTTGACTTTTTACTTTAGTTTTCACTCCAATTAGGAAAAGTTTACACTTGAGTCAAATATTCCTATTTAAGTCCTTCATATTTCTATATTCTCTGAGCCTTTAAAAAAAACTCTTCTTAAAGTGAAATCTTGAAAACGCTTATCTAAAATAAAATTCAAGTAATGATCAACCCAATATTTATATATACATATTAATTATGTGATTATAAAAACTATATAAAGAGAGAGATTTATCTTTTAACTATGTGTATTAAACCACAATTAAAGATACATAATTTTCAAGCAAGGAAAATTTTAGGTATTTGAATTCCTTTTTCTCCTTTTAATCACTTGACAATTTATTTGAAAAGGACACCTTTAAAATAAAGAATACATAATATCATTGAAAACGGGATGACTGTTTTTGATTTCAATGAACATCATTTTTAATAAATCTTAACAAGTTGATCCGATCAAACAGCAGTGTATAACGCCTGAATAAATTCTGATTGCTTAATATAATTAAATAGAGATGGTGATTTATTATGAATGAGTGATTGAATATATATATTAACATCTTACTATTCAGCTACACAAAGGCTTTTGGTGACAGACCACGTAATTTTGAACCATGGTCAAGCAATGAGAACGACACCTGAGCTGGCACCCCGACTTCCACACCACATCAACAGGAGAACATTTGAGCATCGACGCATTTATCGTGCATCGGCCGCTTCTGTTGGGTGGGTATTCAGAGGTACTAGGCTAGAACTCACACATGACTCGCCAGTCACGAGTCCATTACTTTGAACACTAGGCTACCGCGGCCTATTGATTCATTATATTATAAAGGATAATAAAAATGAATTTTTTCAAGTGTAAATAGTTGCTTAAGAGTAGTTATATCAAGTCATACTAACATTTTTTATTTTATTTTTGATGCTCCGCAGTTATGGTCATCTTCTTGTCTTAAACTGAGAATCATTAGTTTAGAATTTCATTTTTTTTTTAACCATTCATTTCATTTTGAAAGATCTACAGCTTTAATTAAGAATCTTCAACGAGTATGAAATAAGAAACAGAATGAATTTTGTACAGTGATTAATAATATAAAAGTTCTAGCCATCTTCAACTTTTTCTGTCCCGGACAAAGATGGAAAATGCCGCCCCTCTACCCAAAGTAAAAAGTTGTTAAAAAAGGTAAATTGTTTACAGATCTACACCTACAAAACTTGAATAATTTTCGAACAAAGAGACAGAATAACAATACATAAGTACTAAAACACAAAAATAAACCGAAATCAAAATAAACAAAAGACTACAAGAGTTTTTTCCTGAATTTTAATTCTAAAAACATTCTAATCAATTTTTTAAAATCAGTTTGTTCAGCTAATTCATGTTCGATAGCCAATCTTGCAAAACCATTTACAGGGCCGATCCTAGGGAATCGGCCGCCGCGTGCGAAGACCTAATGTGCCGCCTCTTTAGAGAATTTGTCATATTTTGACTAATGCTTACATATTTAAATACCGTAAAATCCGGCGTATAACGTGCACATATACTTTCAGGCTGTATTCTTCTTCTTTTTTATTTTTAGGTATATTTCCCGTATAACGCGCACCTCTTTTTTTTTTTTTTTAAGAAACCTGAAATGTACGTGTGCTATGCTCTTTTGTTTTGGAAGCTACTTATTTGTGTAATATTCCAAATATTTTTAAAAGCGGTATATTCTAGAAACTATAACCCCCTTAATTCTCATTAGGAAGTGTTTTTTTTTTCTTAAATATAAGGCATTCTTGATCTCTATGTGAGGAGTCTTATTTTTCTAACCATTATTTTTAACTTTAAAGCCTCACATTTTACACCCCAAGAAACGACAGGGCTGGCTCTAGCAGTTTCGCTGCCTGACAAGAATGGAAAATGGCGCCCCTCTCCCCAAAGTAAAAAAATTATTTTTTCAAAAAAGATAAATTGTGTATTTATGCTCACATAGATACACACATTTTAAGAATAATTCTTACGAACAAAAGGCATCACAATAAAATAACTAAACTCAAAAATAAAGCAAAACAAACAAACAAAAAAATTACATTTTTTTCTAAATTTTAATTCTGAAAACTTTTTAATCAATTTTTAAAAATCAGTTTGTTTAGTTAATTCATATTCGGTAGACAATAAAGCAAAACCATTTAATCTATTTTAAAGAAGAAAATTGTGGATTCTAAGAAATTTTTTATTAGTTTTAATTTTGAAAAACACTTCTTGTTGCACTTATTGGCAAAAAAAGCGAAGCTCTTAATGCAATAACAAGATTTGGTGCAAATTATAAAGTTGAAATAAGTTTAGGAATATCAATTGGGCTCTCTTTTTTGACTAGAGAAGGTTGTGAAAACATCCAATTTCACAATTTAACGTACATTTCCGCCTCGAACTCTTCAGACTACAACATTAAAAAAACCTGACGTAAACATATAGATTATAAATAAGGAAAATATGATCATTAAATGAAATGCCCAATTCCCAATTTTCCTTAAAATATATCAAAAAGTATTTTCAAATTCGGTCCAAATGCCGCCCCAGACAGGGGTCCGGTATGTCTGGCCCTAGAGCCGCCCCTGATAATGAGCACCCCTAAATCTCGATTTTATTTTGTGTGTTAAAAGTGCGAGTTACACGCCGGATTTTGTGGTACTAATTATACTTTTATATTTAATTCCTTATTTCACACACACAATGCTTACATATACAGTTACTTATTTAATACTTATGTATTTTCAAATTATAAACTTATCTACCTTGTATTAAAAAGTAAAACATTAATATAAAAATGCAAAAATTTGAAGAGCAAAACTTTATTTTTTGGTCAGCTAAAGGGTTATGATTGCGGCAAAACCTTTTAACAAAATATTAAACAAGCAAAAATATTACCTTTGAAATAAAAATAGACATTTTGTAATTAGAAAAGCAAATCAACAGTATTTACTCAGAAAATTTAATTTAATAAAAAGGAAAGAACTAAAGCATAAATCTCGTGAAAAGAAAAGTATATAAATCACGAAGACTACTCAAAATTTAATGATAAAATAACTTGTATAGCTTTTTGAGAAGCAAATTTGTCAATATTTTTGGTGAAATCAATTTTTTCAGAGATTTCGGATTCAATAGATAATGTGTCCATATCTGAAAGCCATCAAAAAGTTGAAGGATAAAAAATGCTTTTGGAGTATATTAAAAGAATTACAGACTTCTAAGAATGCTTTTTGCCATGTCACTAAGAATCAAATTTAAAGAACAGCTACTATACAGGGCACATGGACTGTTCATGAATATAACGTCCTAATTCTAAACTATACTCACGTATTTTTGCTTCTCATATTAAGCAATCAGTATATTTATCAACTAGCTGTTACCCACCCGCTTCGCTGGGAATTTCATGATGTTTTATAAATTTTTACTGCTTATATATATGTATAAATTATTGATATCTAAGTCCTGCATTAAGAATTCGATTGTATTGAAAAATATACTTATACCTGTAACTGTCGCCTGTTGATAAAAAAAAAGGGGCAGAACTCATCTAATTTGTGTTTTCTAAAAATCTCTAAAATTGAAGCATAGAATGATGTTTGCTCTTTCGTAACCAAAAACCAAGTGGATTCCCGCAAAACCAATTTTCGGTGGATCTCTACTCCGTAAATAGAACATGCAAGCCAAATTTCAAGTCTAAATCTAACAGGAAAAAAAAAAAAAAGTTTTACTATTAATATCCCCGTAATCCCGTTGAGAGCCGTTTTCCAAAATAACTGCTCTTAGCGGATTTCAACTCAACAAAAGAAAAATGCAAACCAAATTTCATTATTATAGTCCTTGTAGCTTGAAAAAAGTAATTTTTTTTGTCAATACGTCCCAGTAACCCCCTGCAACCCTCAGAACTCTTGATTTGCTTAAAATTTATTCTTAGTGGATCCCTATTCAACAAAAGAAACGTGCTTAACAAATTTCAAGTATATGGGTCTAACAATTAAAAACATGAATTTTTTTCTGTAACTCCTCTTGACCCCTCGCAACCCTCCTTGGGGGTCAATTTTCGTTTTACTCTTTGTTAGAGGAACTCTATTCCATGAAAGGAACATGCCTACCAATTTTCAAGCAGGATGATCAAATAGTTTAAAATGGAAATATTTATCAATTACGCCTCTTAATCTCCCGAAATTAAACTTAGTAGTTCATATTCGCGAAACCCATTTTGTACCGGTTCTCTACTTTACGAAAGGAATCTGCTTATCAAATTTCAAAACTGTACGTCTAATAGTTTAAAAATGGGGATAATTATCTATAACGCCACTTGAGCCCCCGCAACGCCACTTCTGGGTCTGTTTTCACAAAACCAATTTTGTAGGGGAATTGCACACTATGAAAGGAATCTGCTTAGTAAAATTTGAAGACTGTGCGTCCAATAAATAAAAAATGCAAAAAAAAATTATCAATAACGCCCCTTGAACCCCCACAACGCCACCTAGGGGTCGATTTTCACAAAACACATTTTGTAGTGTATCTCTATTCTATGAGAGGAATCTGCTTACCAAATTTCAAACTGTGCGTCTAATAGTTTAAAAATAGAAATAATTATTTATATCTGCCCTTAACACCCCTTGGGGGGCAATTTTTCCCAAACCTGTTTTGTAGCGGATATTTACTCCATGAAAGAAACATTCCTACCAATTATCAAGCAGGGAGGTGAAGTAGTTTAAAAACGAAAATATTTATCTAGTACGCCACTAAATCCCCCGCAACGCCATTTAGAGGTCTGTTTTCACAAAAACTTCTTATAGCTGATCTCTACTCTATAAAAGAAATCTACTTATCAAATATAAAGACTGTGCGTCTAATAGTTTAAAAATGAAAATAATTATCTATAACGCCTCTTAAGTCCCGCAACGCCACTTGAGGGCAATTTTCACGAAACCCATTTTGTAGCGTATCTCTACCCTATGAGAGGAATCTACTTACTAAGTTTCAAGACTGTACGTCTAATAACTTAAAAATCGGAATTTCTAACGCCCCTTAAACCCCCGCCCCCACAAACAATTGCTGCTAATTTGAAATTACAAACAGACACTTCAATTTTATTTATTTGTATAGATATAGATTGGAATTATAATAACTATTGTTTAAATGTGACTAAAAATGTAAATAAAAAAAAAAAGAAAGGATTAAAACTAACCGTAAAACTTATCAATTTTTTGTTTCTTGCATTGCTTTTTGCTTATGAAGCCTTGATTTATTATTTTTAAAAGTGCATCCGAAACAGCCGATGCTCTACTTAACTGAACAGTGAGATAACTATCATAAAAAAAATTATGGCACGTGTCAGCGTATTATCATGTGCGCGTAACACTATTATGTCTCATGAAGAGCATCGGTCGCCAGTAACCAAAACAACGACTTCATTAGCTCAGCTTGGCGTTCATCTTGGCATTCAGTTTCACGTTCACCCGTATAGTTTCCGTTCCCGTAAAAATACGGGAATAAAATATAGCCTATGTTACTCCCCGTTAATGTAGCTTTCCATTAGTGAAAGAATTTTTAAAATCGCACCAGCCGTTTCCGAGATTAGCCGAAACAGACAGACAGATAGACAGACAGACAGACAAAAATTTTAAAAATTGTTTTTTTTTTATGAGTACCGTATATATTTTTAGTGCATTAAGTAAAAAGCTGCTAATTTGAAATTACAAACAGACACTTCAATTTTATTTATTTGTATAGATTTAAAACAGTGTTTCTCAACGTGGGGCCTATCCCCCACTAACTCAAAAAATAACTCGTTTAGAGTTTAAATGATCTATTTATTAGTAATATAGCCAATTATATAAATATATTTAACTACTTGTTTGTGTAATATGAGACAAATTGGTAAATTGTCTCATATGTTTGTCAATTGTGAATGTTTCAAAAATCGTAGTTTAGTCTCTGTACAGAAGTCCAAACTATATAAAGAGAGAAAATATAATATATAAACATTTTCAATAAAAGGAGAATGTTTTAAAATCTGTCACTCTCTCTTTTGGGAAATAAAAATTCTTAATTTAAAACAATTTAAATTGCTTTTTATAATAATATTCCTAAAACAATCTTCTATATTCATTCTAATTCGGATGACACTAAATATAAAAAACACCATTCATTATATGCTTTTGCAAAATATTAGTAAATAAATAAAATCACAGTTCCGAACGTAGCTAGTAACCTAAAATTGTTACTTCAAAGATTCTACTTTTTATAGCATGTACTAATCCTCTACTCTGTGAAACCCAAGAAATAATAGGAACACCCATAATGGACATTTTTTTAAAAAAATTTAACCATATTAAATAAATATGCGATTTTGGACTAATAAATCATGTAAACAGAATTTAAGAAAAATTCGTGAAATATAATTGTGAAACATTTAGCGCACAGATCACGCGAATAAATCATTTTTGGATTAGGAAATGAAATCTACCGAAATTAAAGATAATACAAAAGTAACCACGTACAACAGTATCCAAACGGAATGTTCCCTTGATATTTCCCATTAGGACCAAATTTCAATCATTATTACATATGTAAATTTTGAAAAGAAAATATTAAACATAAAAGAATTAATATAAATATAATGATTTTTTTATAGAAGTAACTTTTGTGAATGGAGCTGGACCAGCAAAACAAAGTTATATTAACGTCTTACTGTGCAACACGAAGGCCATTTTGACAGACCTCGTAATTTTGAACCTCGGTCGAGTGATGAGGACGACACCTGAGTTAGAGCGCCTCCCATACCACACCAAAATGGAGACATTGAACCTCGACCCAGTCTATACGGCGGGTCTTCAGTGGCAACAAGACTCGAACTCGCGACCTTCCGGCCACGAGTTCGTTCGCGTGTTCGTATTGATATATATATATTTTACTTAGAAAAAATTAGGGCCCTAAGTGGTTACTTGCATCCGGGCTCCTTTATAGAGAAGGCTGGCTCTGCTCTAAAGTAGATTTCCACAAAACCCATTTTTAGTGGATAAAATCAACATCTACTCAACAGCCAAGTACTGGTCTTAATGATCGAAGGTAAATAGTTCCTTCATAAAAGATAAATTACATGTGCTTTTTTTCTCCTTAATTTTCTATATTTTCTCCACTTTGAAATAAACATTTTTTTCCATGCTATTATTTTTCCAAATTTCCTTTATTCCATTTTCTGATGATTATGTTCTGACAGGTGTCATGATGAAAGAAAATGGTATCACAGAATCATACAAGCCTCTTCTACAACAGTTGAGAGAGATATTCTGTTTGTTTCCAAGTGCAATCCGAGCTCGAAACAGGAAACCCCCCTCTTTCCCATTCTATTTTTGTTCTTGGAGGGTCCAGTTTACAACCAGCTTTAAGACTATTTATATGACAACTGACTCCTCTTTTCCCCCCGTAATCACGTAAAAAATCTTTTACTGCCCACCAACCCATGGTTCACATACATAAAAACTGGCGGACATTCTAGTTATACAAAGAAACTGCTTTTTTTACGCTGTAAGACTTAATAGAAAAATTTTAATTTGAAAAGATAATAAAAATTAACATTTTTCTTACAATTTTACTGAAATATGGTTATTTTAGACAAAAAAAAAAGCCTCCCTCAAAATTTGTTTTAAATAAATTTAAATGAGTTACAGTGAAAATTTATCTGTAGAGAATTCACCCGCATTGTACTGTGCGAGTTGGATTTCCAATGCTTTTTTCACTCCCAAGATTTTGAAATTTGAGGGAGCGTATCTTAAAATATCTAGAAAAAACTCTAGACTGCCCAGTGAGTACTTGCTATTCTAGAATGAAGCTATGTGGTTTAGCTTTTCTTCCTGATATTATGGAACATTAAAATAATTTAAATTCAAGATTACAAAGAAAAGATTTTTTTTGTACCCTAGTTGGTCAAATTTCTTCTTTTGCGGACAAACATTTGCTTTTTTCTCTTGATTCTGGAGAAAAAAAATTAAAATATTTTATATGAATGACCATCAGACCAATATCTACCAAAGTTAAAAGTGCTCCGAGCTGTGATGGATTTAAAAATTTAATGTCTATTTTTGCAGGATTCTTTCATAGGTGTGATGATTTTGAAGATGATAAAATATCTAGATCTTTCCCCAAGCACTTTTTCAATTTCTCTGCAAAATGTTAATTGTTACCAACCTAAAATCCAAATCGAAATTATTGTATACAGCTCCATACTGCACTAAAATGCAAATATAAGGAATTATATTGAATTTGGAAATTTGTATTAACAAGCAATTTTTCAAATTTACGCGATTTGTCTGTCAGAAATTGTTGTAGATTTAAATCAACATACGTTTGTGAACAAATGTTTTTTCTATTATGAAAAAAATAACCCACAAAATCAAAATATCATTCAAAATTATCTGGATTGATTAACAATTAAAATTTAAGTTTGTGCTTTGTTCTCATTTATTTATTTTTTCAATTTCTAACTACTTAGACTTGCATTACAATTATGCTCTTTTTGCGTAAAAATTACATAATAACCCTATAAGTAATATTTTTTCACCTTTTCTTTTGTTCGAAAAGTTGGAAGAGGCACGCTTAATTATTTTTCATTTGAAAGTGGCACACTTGATTATTTTTCATCTGAAAGTGGCACTCTTCCCAAAAAGGTTGACCACCCCTGGTATAATGTGATTTAAATTATTCTCTTTCCTGAAATATTTCAGAACAGTTCTTTATTTCCAATTCAGCTCAATAGTTTTATTTAAAAACGTTTTAAGACATGTAACAAAACAATCTTATATAAATTTAATAAAGTACAGTGGCATAACTACCAATGGGCTAGGTGGTGCCGTGCACCGGGCCCTCGCGCCTTGACCACCAAGCAAGTCGAACTTGCGATAATTTCTCCCATAAATGAGATATAAATATAAAAGATTGTTACATAGCTCTGGGTATTGTTAGTATATATATTGGGGACACATGTGCGGCAGAATGTTTATTTGAAAATGGACAAACAGTCATTTTGGTGGTCGCATACATTTCTCCGAATCGAACAGTTAAAAAATTAAAGATTTCCTGCATTTTGCACTTTTACCGTATACCAAAGGTGGTTCTGCTCTTTTTTTTAAAAAAAAAAAAAACTATCACTCGCTTCCCATGATTTTGAGTGGTGATTTTTAACGTTAACTTCAGTTTGCCAGAAGCTGAGCCGCTCATAGCTTTTCTGAAAGATGAAAAGCACCTGTTTTTGTTTGTGATATTAAAAATATAACATTAGTGTGATAAATAAAAAAATATTTAGTATGATTGGTGAAAAAAGTTAATTGAAATTAAAATCTGGAATACAATAACTTCAAAACGATTTTGTAATTTGCCGAGACGGGTAAATCCAAAACAGAATGTATGCGAGATTTTCGACAAAAGAAACGTGAGAAAAAAAATAAAAAACTGAAGGAGAACAGTCGAAAAGAATTGCACAAAATTCAACTTCACGCAGCAGGGATTTTTTTTTTTTTTTTTTTTTGTTGCAACGAACACAAATTTCTCAGAAACAAACGGCCGAACCAATTACTGCTTTACCAAATCTGTTTGTCAGTCAGGTAACTTTACGATTGTCCGCTCATAGCTTTTTTGAATGATGAGCTCAAGCTCGAAATGACAACAAACCGAAATATATCGACAGCTAACAGTGGTACTGTTATTGACATTGTTTTTCAAAGGTTATTAAATACTTTAAAATCTCAAGTATATGTGTCATATTTTAGTCATCATAAGTCTATGGTGTGTGTCTTCCCCAAATTGAACAAGAATATTTATTTTTGATAAATTACACGACTCTTTGTGTTAATTAAATAAAATTTTCATTAAAGATAAAATTATTCGATAGAAAATTATTTCCAATCATACCCGATTAATTTTTTTCAGGATTTATGTTACTATTGCGTATTTACCAGGATAACATGTCAGATGTTACACATCATATGCGACTACTGTAAGACTCGTTCCTTTTTTTTGTAACTGAATTTATATTAGAAATTCCAACACTAAAACTGTTCTTCCAAAAAACTGTGTGGGTCCCAAAACCAATACTCAATATGCTTTATCAGTGGCGTAGCTAGGTATCCAAAGGTCTTGGTGCAAAAAAAGAGAGAATATTGGTGGAGTTTTATTAATTAAAAATATATTAGAGTATTTTATATATATACATATACAAAGCTGATTCTTATCAACCCTGTGTCAAGCTCTGCAGAACATAGGAAAGCAAAGCTACAAACTACTTAAATGTATGCATATGAGTTTCCTTGTGAATTTAGTGATTACCCAGGTTCGATTTGACATGTGATAGATAGGAAATGATAAAAAGAATATGCACAAACAAGAAAATATAATACAAAATTATCATAATTATTTAAAATAAAACACACGAAAAAAAAGAGGAGGGGGTCAAAGTTACATCAGTCTGTTGCAGATACCAGATTGCGAAACATTGTGAAACAGGAAAATAGCTTATTATGAATCCATATTGTTATAAAAAATAAAATGACCAAGAAGAAATAGCTCCCTGTGTAGATTTTTTTAGATGTATGGTAAGACATTTCATGGAACTTGATGTTTATTTTCAAGTAAAAATTAGAAAAATGAAAAATAATATAAACTTTTTTTAATACGTAAAATTCGCAACACAATATAAACAAAGGAAAAGAATTTAGGGGAATTCCTTACAAGTTTGAAATTACTTTCAACGGAGTTGCCATGATTATAGCTATGTAACAATCTTTTATATTTATATCTCAATTATGGGAGAAATTATCGCTAGTTCGACTTGCCTGGTGGTCAAGGCGCGAGGGTCCCCTGAGCTCAAGGGCCCCTGTGCACGGCACCACCAAGCCCATTGGTAGTTACGCCAGTGTACTTTATTAAATTTATATAAGATTTTTTTTTGTTACATGTCTTAAACCGTTTTTAAATAAAATTATTGAACTGAATCAGAAATAAAGAACTGACCTGAAATATTTCAGGAAAGAGAATAATTTAAATCGCATTACACTATTCATTCAATTAATTTATAAATTTCTCTTGTCGTTAAACTGTTTAAAAAAGGATTTTGATGCAATTTAATATTGAAGAATAGCACAGAAAATTGTTTTGAATGTACAGAAATATATATATATATAAAGGTTTCTGCCTTAACTAAAACTTATATTTTTATAAAATTCAAATGAAAAACTGATGTTTCTCAAAACAGAAACGAAACAGCTTAAAAAAAGCAGTGTTTCTTTGTATAACTAGAATGTCAGGCACAGTTTTCATGTAGTTGAAAACTGCCATGGGGTGGGCAGTAAAAGAGGGGTCAGTTGGTTGTAAACTGAACCCTCCAAGAACAAAAATAGAATGTGAAAGAGAGGGGGGGGGGAGTTTCCTGTCTCCAGCTCCCTTTGCACTTAGAATCCCTCTCTCAACTGTTGTAGAAGAGGCTTGTATGATTCTGTGACGTCATTTTCTTTCATCATGACAGCTGTCAGAACATAATCATCATTATATGGGATCAAGTAAATGCAAATTTGGAAAAATAATAGCTTGAAAAAAAATGTTTATTTCAAAGTCAAGAAAATATTGAAAATTAAGAAAAAAAGGCATATAATTTATCTTTTATGAAGGAACTATTTACCTCCGATCATTAAGACCAGTACTCATGAGTACTTGGCCTTTCTTTTAGGAACGCCCATTCCCCCCTCCCAGAAGAGGGCGCTTTCATCGTTTTAGAGTTGGAATTTCTGTCTACGGGACCCTTAAGAGCTTTCAGTCTGGTTGAAATGACAATTCTACAAATGTTTCACTCACTAAGAAAGTATACACCCCACAATAACCCCCTTTTTTCAGTCCCAAAATAGATTCCAATCGCCTCTCCCTGAAATAAACATGTGTTTCCCCCACCCTCTTCAACCTTATCTCAAGGTCACTTGACCGTTTCATCTTGGAAACAAATTGTCAGAACTTCCTTCTTTCATTCCAAAGAAGAGGGTCCCGTCCCTAACAATGACGTGATCTCATGACGTAGTCTAGGGTTACTCTAATTCTCTTACCCCTCCCCCTTTCAAATAAAAAAAAGCAGAATTAGTGTTTCTGAAGTGATTAAAATCATTATTCATGTAGCAAAATATTCTTTTTCATAAAATAAAGTATTCTTAATGTGTATTTAAGCAGTTTATGCTCAATTTTCTTCTAAAGTAATGTTTTAAAAGTTTTGTACGTAGATTGCATACACGTGGCGCCATCTGCAGTCATTACAATAAAGCTTGCCAAACATGGCGTCCGAGCATTTTGGAAGCAAAGATATATGTATTTTTCGTAATTTAAAAATTTTCTAGACTATTTCTGACACTTTTGCATTTCAAGGCGGATTTATATGAGTAATTTACGTTCTCAACAAAAGTTTCATATCCAAATAATGTGATTTCATTAAGTTAAAGTACCCTGACCTTTTCAGTACACATTTAGAAGTCCACCTTAAAGATAAGTAATACAACGTATATATAAAATGTATGTAAATATCTTGTTTAGAACTTTCAAATGAGAAAATGTATTAATTTTACTATTACAAGATAAGTGGCATAGTTTGTAAAAGATATATTTGGAAAACTATTGATAGAAGCCTAAAACTAATGTTATCTTGTACAACTTTATACCGAATACAGCAAATTGAAACGTTAATAATTATATATAAATGTCTGAATGTAATTTTTTTGTACCTTAGATATTAATTTGAATGTAAGAATATGTGAAAATAGTTATTGTGTTACAGCTACTTTGTTGGAAATTTCAAACCGAACAAAAATAAGAATTATATACATTCCTTAATTTCCCCCCCTTCAGATTACTCTTTTAATTCACTTTTATTTGTGTTTTATAATAAGAATTTTGTTTGGTTGAGATACTAGCTGATGTTTTTTATAAGGCTAAATGTACTTATAATTTTAGTCTTTTAGAGAATATTTGTTAGTGACTTTTCAATGTACATCATTGCATTTATATAATTGTTTTTATTACTATTTGTTTTAATTGAACTAATATTGTGGATGAGAAATTGTTAATTATATATATGTGTATATATATATATATAGTGTTGAAATTTTGTTTAAAATAAAAAATTTCTTTTGTATATGGAGTTTTTCAATTGACTGAATTGCATTACACAAATAACTAATTAATACATTGTGGAATAAACTTTTAATACATGCCTTTCATGTGAATTATTCATGAAAATTTTTCAGGTTACCATAACTTTAAAAATAAATACAAAATTGAATGTGAACTAAGTTATTAAGAAATAAAAATATAGATTATATTTACCCTTATTTGAAAGACTACATTAAAATCATACAGAAGTAATACAAATTACTGATAACAAATCATTCAGTGATATTTTTTACTCTATATCAAAGTTAATATAGTATTTTCAGGTGCAGAAATCAGGTAGCCAAATTTTCTAATCAAGCATTGATAATTTGATTTCTTCTAAGTACTTCATTTGTGTGTTAAACCAAAATTGCACAAATTATTAATAAACCATATGTTTTTTCTATTATTTTTTTAAATAATTATAATTAGGTTAGATATTAGTACATATTATGTACATTAAATTTCCATCGGGGAGAAATATTTTAAATTGGCATTGAATATGAAACTGAGAAAAGTATAAATGTTTTTTAACTTTAAATAGTTACTCTCTTTAGATACTAATCTCAGCTATTTTCATTGTACTTTGGGAAGAAATTTAATATCTTTAATTTATTTATTCATTTGAAGACAAGTAATTCATCCCATGAAAATCCAATAATTCTTTTACAAGAACTAAATCTTCTTAATTTCATATAAAAAATATGTTTTATAAGTACAACCCAAGAAAACAGAATACACAATTTTTAACTTCAAACTTACTAGGGAAAGAAAATTTCTCAAATGCAGTTTTATGTAAATTTCTACAAATACATCATTAGGATCTTATACAACCTACTTTCCAGAGAAATATTCTTCAATAAACATTTTAGACTAGTATTGAAGGAAGTTAAGACTGTAAATTACATTTTAAAACGAGATTGCTTGCTTTATATACTGACTAAATGCCTTTTTTGGGAGAAAAACTCTTTAACATAATTATTCATTTAAAGGTTCTAATTTACCTCCTAAAACTTCAAAAGAAATGCTTTAAAATAATAAACCATCTTAATTAAACAAAAATGTATGTAAAAAAATCTAATTTTATATTTTAAGTAAATAAATCTTCTCCAAAAAACAAAAATATAATTTCCTACGCATTGAAAAATACATATTTCTCAAATGTAAATTTTCTGCAGGAATATATCTTCATTAGAATCTTGCTGTACCTACTCTCCAGTATTATTCTTCCTGTTATTCCGTTTTTCTAAGCAAGATGAATGTGTTTGCACTAACTAGGATGGTTGAAAATTATGGATTTATTGCAAGCATTGGTACATTACATTGAAGCACTTGCATAGGATAATATTTTCTTTTATGAAAATATAAATGCTAGAAATTTAAAATTTTATATCAACACTAATTACAATGTTTAAAAAGGACAGTATATCGAGTTTTATGCTATTAACTGTTACATATGGTAATTTATCTATTTAGTTTTTAAGCAATTAGAAGAGCTTTAAATGCAACTTTGATGAAATACTTTTTAGCTAATTACTTTTAAAACCTTTGTTCTGCTATAGAAACTTCTGTGAAAATCACCTTAAGAAGTATTTATTGGTAATGAATTTACACACACCTTTTTTTTTTACCAATTTTGTATGAAAATGAAAAAATATTCCAAAAATGCTTGAAATACTTAAAAATTCTCTTTTAAAATCAATAGAACTAAATACTATTTTAAACCTCATAAACATGATAAAATTGAATTTAATCATCCAAAAAATCAATTTAGAAAATTATGAAACACAAACTTTTTTAAAAACTAATAGAAACCTTGTTCTATCAAGAAATATCAAGTTATATTCCTTTCCTTTCATATTCGCATCACTACTGTGTTGTTCGCGAGGATTATTCCTGTCCGATTCAATGATCTAGGATTCTTCCTGTTCAAATCCCCTTTTCCCCTATCCAAAAATCCCTATCTTTTAGGATTTTTCCTGTCTTCAACGCTATGTAAAAAGGCCGGGGTCCGAAATTCTAGTTTTTTTGAGGGATGACCAGTTTTAGGGTTGCCATTTTTCTTCGGCCCCAACCGGGCAAGTTGGCAGGGTTACCACATTGTAACCTTTATCGCCAAAAAATTTTTGTCGCCAAGCAGTGTGCCCTGCTAGGATCCACCCCAAGTTTTATAGGTGTGTATTTATGAACAATTTTTATCTTTTTTAATAACGATTTTTTTTACTTTGGGGAGAGGGGCAGCATTTTTAATTACTGTCCAGGGTGGCAAATTTGCTAGAGCCGGCCCTGATAGCCGTCATGGTAAAATGTCCTACTGATAAAGCTTATTTGGTTGTCTTCATTAATTGGCAATTTTGTAGCAAAATAGTAAAAAATTTATAGTTAAAAATAATGCTCCCTACTTGTAACAACAACTAGTATAAGCTTCTAAAAACAGCACCACAACCTGTTTGGCAGCCTCTAAAAAGGAGGTGCCTCAAAAAACTGCAAATCTTGCTAATGTGTGGAGACCTTACATTTAAACCAAAACCTTTCATGAAAATGTCCATTCCTTTGTTAAAATAACTTCAACTCGTGTCCAGAAAAAAAAATTTGTTTATAACATGATTTTTTTTATATAACTTCACAAAAGAATTTGATGAGTACTCCTTGCCTCAGCAATCAAATATGAAAGATAAAATTTATCTCTTTTCTGTAATATGCCACCAAAACATTTTAAAACTTGACAATACATAAAACAGGATCTGAGCTAATTCTAATAATTCAAAATAGAATTTATACATAACAATGTGAATAAGTTTTTTTTTTTTTTATTTATACAACAGACTAAGGAGTAAATGATTGCTTCTCTTCTATAATAAAATTATTAGAAATTTTAATTACAAAAGCAATTATGATAACTATTGATGCAAAAATAAATTTCGGTACCAACGTATTATCACAACAATCGCCAACTCTATTAGCAACTTGTCAACCCCAATTTCGTATGAGCTGTATGCACTGAATTGGTATCCATTTTCTTTGTTTCATATAATGTTGTCAATAGGTTGTGATAATACTTAAGTACAGAAATTTCAGAAGAAAGTAATTATGTAAAACTTTATAATTTCATAATATACTTTTGATAAAGTACAAATTACAAATAATTGCCTGGTTAGGTTTTATCCTTTGCAATTTTACATTAGAAAAAATAGTTAAAATGTGAAATAGGGGGCCCCTGGATGAAGCTAATTTTTTGATGACCAGGACCAGTCACCAAACTACTTATACATAGCAAAAGGTGTTCCAAGAGTAATGAAGTTAATCCAAAGTAAAGATGAACCGAACTCATTCTGGCTTCTAGATAAACATTGCCAGATCTAAGGTGCCATCTATTCTACACCCAAGCTACAAAAAATTGTATCCAATTTTGATTACAAATAAAACAGACTAAAGATGAAAGGAAAAAAAATTCTTTAGGAGAAAGACATTACAAATATTTATCTATCCTGAAAGGGTAGATTGTTAACTATTAATAAGCTTCTTTCCATAACTGTACCCCTTACCCCCATAGCTATAAATTACAACAACCAAGCTTTTTTGCTAAAAAACATTCAAGATTTGGCTCAGCTAAAATAATATTTGAATTTTTGGCTTGAAAATCAAAGATTTTCTGCATGAGGAATATTTGAAGTTGCATTTAAAATTCAAAAATAAACTGGAAAAAATTCCAATTTTGTGATTAATCCAATTCAAAACATATGAAAGAAAATTAATCAACAAGAAATATTTTACAATAAAGCTGAAAATATCTGGCTTGATCAATTAATTTCAACACCAACACTGAATGAAAAAACTCCCTCATTTTACAACAAAATAATTCTCATTTCTACATATTAAAAAAAAATGAAATAAAAAAAAAAATTTTATTTGATAAACGAATTAATTGAGCAAACTACTAATTTAGATATCACTAAAAATAAGGTTAACCGATGGATAAAATCAATAAAACACAGAACTGAACATTTAGCCGAAAAATTGCAACTATATATTTCGAATATTTATAAATCATACACAAAAAATGTACGAAATCTCTTAGATCCTAAGAGAAAAATTAACATGATTTTTACAGATTCATTAATCTCTTTCTATTTAATCGCTTCAGTAATGTATTTTTAACATACCTGAAATTCAATTGTTGATTTCACTCCTTGCTGTATATCCTCATGAAAACATTGTTTTGCATTATCCGGCAACTCAAAAGTCAACTCCACAGTGTTTACGAAGTTTATACAAACAAGAGTTAACAAAGTTATATACAGGGTCTGCTGCATGTTTAGGATCCTTCAGACAAAAATGTAGAGTTAATACATTGAGCTTTATTTTTTAACTATTTTAAAATAATAACATAACTCAAAGTAACACAATTCTCAACGTGGCTTCTAGTCGTAGGGCGAAAGATTACGATGCCACTTTTGACAAATTTATCAAAACATCAGATTTGCTTTGAAATATCAAAAATGTCTAATGGGTTAGGTTTCAGAATGTTACCTAACACCCCCAGGCGCAGGCATAGAAAGAAATCTGAAACTGATGGAAAAAAATATTTATGAATTTTATTCCAACAATATATCCCTAATTCAAAAAAGAAAGGTAAACTGATTGATCATTTACGTGTAATCTTCAAATCAAATGCATTTGAGTAGAAAATTTGTTTCTTTTCGAATGAGCCAATGTCCCTTAAAAAGAGTTTTTTTCCAGGAAAAAATCTTCATCTCACCTTCACTTTTCAACTCTTTCGCTCAGAACGTACAACAGAAGCTCAGAAAAATAATTACTAACTTTTTAAGAATCCACAATGAAAAACATCTGAAATCACAATGGATTAAAAAGTATTTAAAGAAACAAATTTGAACCTGTGACACACAGTAGGGGGGAGGGTAAAATTTATCTCACTCTCATATCTTTCAGAATTTAATAAAAAATTAAAAATGAGTAGCAAAGAAATTCTTCCATAAAAGACATTCATACTCTGATGTTCAAAATTAAGAGAATTTTCAGATTTGGCCGATTATCTCTAAAACTACAGGACAGATTTTAATGAAATTTGATACGTACATAGATCTGATATAACAAAAAAAGTAACGATTCCACACTTACAATGGGGCTTCGATAGTCTAGTGGTCAAGGTACCGGATAGTGGTGGGGGAATGCCATGAGTTAGAGCCCAATACCACTAAAGACCACTGTATAGGGGAGCGATGCACGTTAAATCTATGGATGGCTCAAATGACCTAACGTTGGTGTGGTGTGGTGGGAAATCTTCAATAACGTGGGCTGGGATTTACCACCGCCAAATTCTCTTTTCTAGTGTCAAAGGTCATCACCTCCTAGAGATCAAGGCCTGGTGACTCCACCGAGAAAGGCTTGTGACGTCACACATAGTAGGGATAGAAAAATCGCTTGGAATCAAGTTAGATTTGTTCACTCGCCTACGCCATTTTGGTGCTTGTGGCTGAGCGATTTGCTGCTTTTTTACATTTTTATTGTAGACTCCATGCTATATCAAGAAAAGATTTTGATCCATCAAAGTATTCAAAGGTAAGTTATTGAACTTTATTCTATGTATGGAAACTGTAATAATATCTTAATTTTAAAAGTCTACTAATAACTTTAATAAGTTGTTCGATAAGACATTTGAAAAATGTACTCAATTCTTTTTCTTCATGTGAGTTTCTTAACATGGTAATTACATTGGCAATTGATTTTTATTTATCTATAATGAGAAAAGCGTATTGTTTTTCAAATAAATATTTTGTAGCCCTAAAAAAATTTATGTGTATAAAAATGAGCTAAAACAAGCATTGATAATGATACAAAAACTGTGTAGTGTTTTTGCTATTGCAAATAAATATTTTTGTGTCATTTACTAAATATCTTTTCACAGAATCAACGAAAGTACCTTAAGAAGTTAGTTGTGTGTTACCAAAAGAAAGCCCATTTTGATACAGAGCTCATAGTCAATGTATATATGGACATACGCAACCATTTATTGATTATTTTGTATATTAATATGATGTGAGATACAAAATTCAAAACACATTCACAAAAAAAAGCTATCTAAATTTCTGAACTATTAAGATGACTTTAAAAGTTAGAAAAAATAAAGCTAAAACAGATAAACATGACTCGGCATTAACCTCACAACATTAACTTGAAGTACGATTACTACGACAGCAAATGTCGGAGAAGACACCACATTTAGCGGTAGTAAGTACCAATTTCTAAGCCCTTGACGACAACACTGACAGTTTCTTTTCTAAAATTGTTTGCATTAATATAGACTATGTGGTGTCCCGACAAGAAGGATTTCATCCTATCAAGTTTGCTTTGATGACAACCATTTGCTGGCAAAATAAACACATTTCATTGAATCAAAGAGAAAAAAAAATTTGTATATAAGCGTTGTCAAAAAATTGTTTGTTGTATTAAAATTTTTTCACTATTTCCAACAAAAGTTCCATTCAAAATTACAAAAAATCAAATTATCAGAGAAATTTTTGTTAATTCTAACAAATCTTTTCTGTCAATGCAAAACAATATATTTATATCATTTTAATTTTAGATTTGGGAACTACACTTTGCGGATGATGAAATACGAAGAAACACAGAAGCTTATGATGAAAAAACTGGGGAGAAAATATGAGTTGCTTGAAAACAATCCCAGAACTTTCCCCCCAAATATATTTCAAACTCTACGAATCCTATTCAAGAATGTTTTGAGCAGCGACTGCAAAGATTATTGAAATAAATACTGTAGCGTGTGTGTGGTGTTATAAAATAATATTCTGAAGTCTTAGAATGATCTTTTTCCTGGATTTATTGGTAACAATAACTTTCAGCGATAAACTGAACAATCTTTAACAAATTAAATCAAGTTACAATTATTAGACTGAAATAATAAAGAGAATAAATTCTAATATTCGAGATAAAAACCCTAGTAAACAATGGCACCTGGTACGCCAAAAGAAGAATTTGAAGAAAGTAAACCATTTACGTCACTTCCAATATTAGTCGAGTGTTTAAACGCAGAGAAGCTTCAGAACATATGGACTGTTGTTTGTAAAAAATATCTAGTAATAATTATGATGCTGGTCACAACGGTATCTCCTGTTATTAAAGCATCAGTGATTATAAATAAAGAATTAGATTTGTCAATACACATAGGTCAACTTGGTAAGTACAAATTTCCTCTAAAAGTTAATAGTGTTATTGTTGTAAATAAAATATTACAGGAACTGGTTCTCAGAGTAGAAAGGAAAAGCTCCTATGATTTTCCTACAAGATTTGGTTTTATTGTTAATGTTTTAGAAAGTATGTTTTCAGATTTAGATGATGATAAAAAAATATACTCCATTTCTTAATTGATCAGCTCAAAGGGTAACAAGTTTTTCTTTTAGATATTCCTCTGAAATGTTGGTTTTCTTTGTATATTACAATCTATATCTCCTCTTGCCTATAAATTTTTAAGAAATTCAGGATATCTCAATATTCTCCATCCTAGAACTTTGCACAAACTTTGTTCATCTTTAAAAACTAATCCTCAAACAGAACAATCAAATGAAAATTTTCTAGCATACATGAAAAATAGTAAACATCCTGAAATCTAAGGGAAAAATTGTGATACTGATGCTTGACAAAATCTATTTAAAACTATATTTAGATTTTAAAGGGGGTAATATTCTTGGGATGGCTTATAACAGTGAAAAATCTGCTACTTCAGCATATGTGCTTTCTACTCTTAAAGAAGTAGTTCATATAATGCCGGTGGAAAAAATCGATGGAGAAAAATTTTTTGCTGTTGGTAAAAAAACTGTCGTAGAACTTGATGGTATAGGATTCAAAGTTATAGGTGGAGTTTCTGACAATAATTCTATAAATCGAAAAGCAATGTCCAAGTTTTCTGTGCCTCCCAAACTGAGCATTGTATATCCACATCCTTCTAATCCTTTATATTTTGATATTGATTCACTACACATTTTTAAATGTATTCGTAACAATTGGATTAATAAAAAAAAGTGCATGTCAATGTTTTTATTTTCCAGATTTCGAAGATCATAATAAGCTTCCATTATTAGAAGCAAATTTCTCTACACTTAAGCGACTATATGACATAGAAAATAGTAATTTAGTAAAGTTTGCTTATGGTTAAACTTTGAAAGTTGTATGTCCTACAAATCTTGAAAAACAAAATGTGAAACTTGTGCTTAAAGTTATTTAATAGCTTTGTTATTCAGGGGCTTCAACTATTAGAAGAGTAACATAAACTAATTAGTTATGAAACAGCATCAATTTTTATTTCTTTAATTTGTATATGGTGGAAAATTGTTAATGTTAAAGCATCTTTAAAGGGACAACATTTGCTTGATACTTATCAGCAACCGATTACTTTATCTCCAGACAACAAAGCATGTCAATTCTTGCGTAGAATTTTGTCATAGTTAGACTTGTGGAAGGAAAAAAATGTACTACTGTTACCCTTACTAAAGAAACACATCTTGCTTTTACTCATACCACATACACTTCACTTGAAATGTCAAAATATTGCATTAAAGTATTAAAATTTCAGTATTTTCTTCCTGGAAAAATTCAAGCAGATGCGTTAGAGAGTCATTTTGGGAAATATAGGACACTTTCAGTTTCTCAATATTTAATCAATTTGACAGCTTTATGATGTAGAAGCTAAACTAAGAATGCAAAATTTTTTACCTCTAATTTTGGTTTCAAATACTTATGGTCAGCTTAACTTAAAAAACATTATTTTGGAAGATTCGTGTAATGAAAATCCTTTAGAGCCACCAGTATGGCATAATTTTAATATTACATTTTCTGAAAAAGATTTTCGTGATGCTCAGTCATATCTACCTATCTTAACATATTTAGCTGGTGTCTGTGCTACGAGCAGCACTTAAAAAATTAAGATGCGACTTTTGTTCCAAATCACTTGTTCTTAATAAAACTTTTGAACTAAATTCTAACTATTATTTAATACGTAACTTAGACAGAGGAAGTTTATTGTGCCCTTCCCCAGATGTCGTTTCCCCTGTACTCTATAACTATATAATAGTTTAGAAACTTCTTTCTAATGATTATGAAAATATGTTCCTCAAACAAAATAATCAACGTCAAATTGCCTCAAAAATATCGATTAGCTTGATAAATTCAAATTAATTTTTTTATATGATGAACCTTGTAACAATGATCATGCTTCTGAGCTAGTTTTAAAGCATATTATCCACATTTCTACAAATGCATTATTACATAACTATTGTAGGGGAAAAAATTATATTAAAAAAGTTGAAACAAAGAAAAGAAAAATACATACTTTATTAGCTTAATAAATTGGATTATTTTTATGTATGTAATAAGTTACATATATTTTTATGTATGCATTATATATATAGAGAGAGAGGAGAGAGAAAAAAACTCTCTCTATATATATTTATTCATTTAGGTATATATCTATGCTTTTATATATGTATGATTTATTTTAAAAATATATATTTAACTTATTTTACGATAACTTGTTATATTGTTATTTGTGGGAAGTTTATTTTTTGGTTGTTTTTAATGTTGGTATTGCAGAGAGTGAATTTGTGTTTATTATTGTGCATGATACCAATAAAGTTTTACAATATATTTAATTCACATTTGTAACATGCATAATTGAATAATTACTTTTGGCAGAAAAGTAACTGACAAACAGCTAAATAAATTGTGTAATCTAGTTTTATGTATGCATTTATTTTCCTGTATATATCTATTATTCTGTTGGTATAGATTTGTTTCAAAAATATATTTGAAATTTATTTTATAATTCTTTATGTAGTGATTGTATTTGAAACCAATAAAGTTACTGTTTTTAAATTTGTTTGTCTTTTTTCTGTTTTAAAAACTATTTCTAATTTTATTTCCCTTTTTGTAACTTCTGAATTACCAAATTTTTAAGAAATTGCCAAAAATTCAAGGAAAGAAAAGTAACTGACAAACAGCTAAATAAATTGTGTATTATATTTTTATGTATGTATTTATTTTCCTGTATATATCTATAATTATACTAATATAGATTTGTTTCAAAAATATATTTGAAATTTATTTTATAATTCTTTATGTTGTGATTTTATTTGATACCAATAAAGTTACTGTTTTTTAATTTGTCTTCTTTTCTGTTTTAAAAATTATTTCTAATTTTATTTACCTTTTTGTAACTATTCTGAATAAAACGTTGAAAATAAATTTTAAAGCTACGAAATAAGCAGTTTTGTAAAAAAAAAATATACAAATACAAAAAGTTCTTATGATTTGCTACAATGTTTTTAAATGTGCTTATGTTCATCGTAATGCGTGTTCGTAGTAAATACATCGATAATTACATGCAATTATTATTTAAATAGGTAAACTAATATTTACTCTAATGTTTTATGTACATGAAATAGAATTTAATGATCAATTAATTTTTTTAAAAATTCCCTGTATTTATGTTGGGGTAAAAAATAAAAAGTATTTAAAAATGCATCTGAAAAGTTCCGTAGGCGATGGACGAAGTCTCCCTACTAGTAGTGACGTCGCAAATCAGTAACGAGGCCTTGTGTATATTTAGGAGGTGATGCAAAGGTTGATCGCCTAAGCGTAACCTTGAGAGGAACCGGTTTGCAGTAACCATATGCGATACGTTTATCCTCAGGGGAAAACTCCGCATAGTAATACACCAGGGGCGGCTCTAGGACCAGACAAACTGGACCCATGTCCAGGGCGGCATTTGAACCGAATTTCAAAAATACTTTTTTTCACGAAAAAATGTGGATGAAATTATTTTCTAAAATATTATTGTACACTTTGGAAACATGGAACATAATTATTTTGTTTTAGACTGAATTGAAAAGCCGACCATTGCTAGTAAAATTTGTATAACGATTATATTTCTTAAAAAAAAATAAAATTTGTACTACGTGGTGATTTGACGTTACAAGTGTATGGGCATCCGACTTCAGGATACAGGTAAATATACTTATCTCGACAAGATTTTCACTGCACTGAAAAAAGAGAATCCCGGGAAATCGTCAGATTTTCGTACTTTATGTATTCCCGAAAATGGCATGGGGCTTTAATAATCCATGAAGTAGCTATCTTTTACTGGACTGTGGATTTCAACCACAATTTTAGCTGACCTCGGCTTTTTGTTAGCTGACCCTACTGTCCCAATTTGCGATCGTTCACCCGAACTTCCAGGATGGTGGGATTTTCTTTATCCCAGCAGTGGGATAATAGCATAATAAGATAAAAGTAACACCCATAAAGAGACGACAAGATTTTTTTCAGCTTGTCGTGAGAAAGAGTAAATCCTTGAAATTTTTTGGCCAAATCAGTTCCTGTCTATCGAACATTGTCAACTAAAAGTATTTAGTTTTTAAACGAATCGCATTTCGTATCCTACCAACACGACCAATCTGATCAAAATTCCGAGACCTTGATTTATGTGGAAAACCGAATACTAATACTTAAATCTATTTTTTTTTAATTTTTAAAATTTTTTTTCGAATACTTGTTTTTATTATGAGCTATTTAATTGAATTTGCAATTTGAAGAAGGGAATGAACTACCGAACTGTTTGGGGGAGATTATTTATAAACAATATCGCAATTTTTTTTATGAAGGATTTTTCTTAATCAAACTTTCGTGTGAGATTCTTACTTTAATATTTATTTATATTTATGTGTAACAATAATATAGCAATACCATGAACGAGAAATTGGCTATGCAAATAAAATCTCTTAAGTACAATAATTAATATTTTTAACGTATGTAATCCTTACTTGAGCAGCAAATAAATTATCAAGTGATTATATGTATTAATATTTATCTCTCAGTAGCAACATTAGAGAAATAATTGATTCAGCTTCGACTGATGAAATTTCACACATGAGTCAGTAAAGTAACAATTTTAAATGTGAATTTTTTTGACGAGATTTTTAATTGTAACATTTTTTTTCCTTTTGCCTTTAGTCCTTAAAGAGCTCAATTTCCTTAAAAAAAATTATAACTTTTAATTTGGGGAAAGATTTTTCCTCTGTGTATATGGTAAACTTGAAAATAAAAAATGAAGATGGTAACAGCATCTGTAAAATAGTGTGGCATATTTATTTATAGTAAACTAAATAAATTCTTTTGTATTCGAATTTGCAATAATTCCTTTCTTCAGAATAATTATTTATTCCTTCGAAATACTTCTTTCTGCAGATTTCGTTACTAACTATATTTGAAAATTATTTATCAAAACATTTGGGTAATTTCAATGGAGTACAAAGGTAGATATTAAAAGTTCTGTCTGCCTCACAAAATCATACTAATTTTGCAGGGAGCATGGATGAAGATATATTAGATAAGCTATTTTAAACCTTTTTCAGTTTTATTAATAGTTACATGGCATACCTTTTTTATTTTTAATACAAAAGTAAACATTTAAAAATCTGAAAATTTATGAGTCGAAGTAAATTGAAAATTGAAGAAAAAAAATTTATTTTCCTTATTTTATATAATAAGGAATACATAAAATAAAATTTTATATATTCCTTGTTTTTAAATTTTTCGAAATTTGATGCCTTCCCGGGAAGAAAAAATCCCTGGAAATCAGAAGCCTTAATTAATACGTTAAGGGTGACAAATGTGCACAAAACAAAGTACTTTTTTTAGAGCAGCGTACGGCAAATTGCAGTTCGTCAAAATTCTGCTTCAAAATTCTGTTTTAAATTAAGAATTATGTCTGCTAGAAAGCGTTATTGTTTATCGAAAGCGTTATCTCTTTCAAATTTGTAAACCTCGTATTTACATGCACATTTAAATATTTGACTGGTTTACTGACAGAATTTATTGTTATACTAGCTTTCATGGCCCGGCGTTGCACGGGCTTTTACCGAGGGTATAACTTATCCCCATGTTATAATTTCCTTCTTTCTTTCTGACACCATCACTTTTATGTGGGTGTGACGCGTACGATGTGAGTGCATGGCCCGTGAGTGCGTATCATGGCTTTCTCGTTTAATATTTTCCCTTCTCTTCACAAAATCAGCACATCCAATATTATTTTTCGAAATTACTTTGACTTCTTTGTTTCTTTCCTCTCCCCAGGCCCGGCGTTGCTCGAGTTTTTACCGAGTGAATAACTTATATATATAATCTCCAGGGGAATTTCCTTTTTCCCTCAGGTCGATAGCACTTATGTGTGTGTATGCGCGCGATGTGAGTAATTTCTTTAATTATGTCAATAAAACTCCCTTTTTCGAAATTTGTTCTTGCGTTCGTGTGGTAATTAGGAGAGATGGGTGAAAGGGCTCAGGTGTCGTCCTCATCACTTGACCATGGTTGAAAATTTCAAGGTCCGTCGTCAAAAACCCCCGAGTAGGTGAACAGTGCGACTTTAAAAATCACTCACCCACTTTTGAATTCTTTCGTTGCAATTTTTTAGCCCCCCGAAATGAAAACGTAGTTTTCTTAAAAATAATTTTATGTTAAAAAAAGACAGAAAAGTTGAAATTTTTCAAATTACAAAATTTCACTACTACTTTAAATCTTGAAGAAAAATTGAGAGGATTTTTTGAAATGTTCGACACACGGGAAAAAAGTTTCATGCAATTATCTTTTTCAATGAAGAAATTATTAAATGATTGATTTAAGTATTTTGAGTGTTTTATTATAATTCGTTCAAAAAAGTTTTCGGCTTTTTATTTTTTAAATCACTGATTATAAAAGTTTTAAAAATCATTTTTATTTAAGCGCAACGGTATTGTATCGATTCATTTGAGAAAAAATCATAAAATATGCAAAATATCATTGTTTAGTTATATAAAAAAGGTTTTTTAAAATTCTTAAAAAAAAGATAATTTTCAGCATTTTATTTTTTAATCATTGATCCTGAATGATCAATAATGATTTACAGAAAACAATGTTTTTTTACTTAAAAAATGTATATTTATAGCAAATGATAAAACGTTCTGTTATAATATATTAGAAAAAACCAAGCATATTCATTATTTTAAAAATAATTATTTTCTTAAAGCTTAAAATAATACAAGGGGTTTGTGTGTATGTGTGGTATTTTCATTTACCAATCAATCGTTATATACCGGTAGCTTAAATATAGTCCAGAAAACTATAATCTCTTCTTTTATCCAGAAAAAAAAAGTTATACAGTGTTATCATTACATAATTAATCTAGTAATGAATAACAGAAAAATATATTGCTTTATTTTCTTAAAATATATATTATTTTAAATCCATTTTCTAAAAAAATTAATACAAAAACTGTCACCGTTAATTATTGAAAGGATTATTCATTTCTTCATTGCATTGTTTTTGAATGTTAGATTAAAAATATATAAGAATAAAAAAGCCTGGAAATATTTATTTACATTCACTGTATAAAATCATTCAAAAAGAAAATAATACTATGTAACTAAAATATATTTCAGAATTATATTTTTTTAAGGTATTTTTTTTATTAAACTTTTCTTAAAAAAGTCATTCTTTAAGAATGAGGAAAACGAAAATCCACAACAAAACTAAAACAGAGACAAAGCTAGACTTGCTTTATGTTCAATGAAAGTTATATATAGTAAACACAAATTCAGAATAATATAAAGTTTTAATCTATATAATGCAATGATTTTCAACATTAAAACACCCCAAACTAAATTACTAAAAAATAAAGTTTCCAGTTTTTTTTTTCACTTTTAAAAAAGACATATACAAAATGAATTTAAAGTTTTGCACTAATCTAATACTCTACAATTAAATACGTTAGGTTTGAATAATTCCTTTGAAATTCCACAACAAAACTAAAACAAAGACAATCAAACAAAGTAAAAAAATTAAAACTTTACATCTAGACCTGCTTTATGTTCAATGAAAGTTATATGTAGCAAATACAAAATCAGAATAATATAAAGATTTAATCATTACAATGCAATGATTTTCAACATCAAAACACCCTAAAAAAACAAAATAGAGTTTCAAGTACCTATTTTCACTTTTAAATAAGACATACAAAATCAATGTAAGCTAATCCTAAAAACGCATCCATTTTGCCTCATAAAACGGGAAATTCCCTCCATCCTACGTCACTGAGAACAATCTCTGCCCCTCATTTCAAAACTGAAACTTAACATTGACCTTCACTAATTCTACTGCGCATTCCCAAAAAACACAAAAAATCTTGCCAGTGTTTTTTTAAACTTTTCATGATCGCAAAAACGGTACTTTACGAAAATCATAAAAAAAATTTTTAAATCCGTAATTTTTAAGCAATTTTTTCAATCTTCATACAGATTACGGATAATATTTTTTTACAGGCAGAAAAACAGTTTCGTGCGATAATTTTAATAAATAACGAAGTTAGTAGTCTATATTGTTAGTATCTGGACTAAACACTATCGAAAATTTTTTTGTTGGTAGCTGGATTAAAAAATTAATTGATTTCAAACTAACTTTAATCAATGTTAAAAATATGTCTTACATCAGAGGCTGAAAAACTATTTATTTTATTTTATATTATTTAGAAAAACCCTCTAATATATAAAAAACTCGAGGGAAAAATAATTTTAACGAAAATGTAAATAACTATTTTTGATTTAGCTAGTAGAGAATCGATGGCATAGAAGCAAAGAACTTGAATTTCTATGTAATCGATTCTTTTTCTTGTGGTTCAATCCTGACAGACACAACGTGGTTGGAATGTCTATGCAATCGATTAAAAAAAATGTAGGATGATTAGATAAGAAGCGTATCTTTTGAATATATAAGTAAGTTCTCACCAAAATTATATTCATTCAAGAATAAGTTTTCTAAAGAGGTACATAATGAAACAAAACTGGTCTAATATTATTGTTTTGTTGACAGTTGTGATTGTTGAGCTTGTAGTGTTTTTTATATATTCACAAGCACAAACATCTTTGGAATCGTCTCAAAGAGTGAATATCACTAACACGTCATGCATATTTTTCAAACATATTGGAAGAAAAATTTTCCTTCATGTTTGTTTTAAAAATAAAGAACAAGTATACGACTTGCGATATTTTTTCTCCAACCGAACTCTGAATCCCATCCCTGAGATTCTTCGGATTCAATTAACAAAAAAGGAATTCAGAAAAGTGTGTGAAGTTTGTTGAAATTCGAAACTGCTTCAGTTAGAACAAGTGTTTAAACAATGTTTCTGCGACTCAAATTCCCATCTTCAATGATAATAAATGGGCCGAGTCAAAGTGGAAAAACTCATTTAACTCGAAAAATTATTTCTGAGCAAGTTTATGAACTTCCGATTAAAAAAGTGGTATGGTGTTATAAGATTTTTCAGCCATGGTTCTGCACCGAGAAAAATATCAAATTCGTATCTGGATTACCAACAGCCGACGAAAAATTTGATCTTTTGATTCTTGATGATCTTATGAATAATTTGTCGTCAGAGATATCACAAATGTTTACTGTAGAATCTCATCATAAAAATTTTAGTATAATTTTGATAACACAGAATCTTTTTCCTCGTGTTAGAGTTGCCAGAGACATCAGCCTGAATGCACATTATATAATACTCTTTCGAAATAACAGAGATCAATCCCATATTGCGTGCTTTGGCAGGCAAGTGTTCCCTAACCGTTCCAAGTTTTTCATGGATGCCTATAAAAAGGCAACTGCAGAAAAATATCAGTTCTTACTGGTAGATTGCTTTCCAACGACGGATGAAGAACAGAGATTGTGACAATCTATTTTTTCCAGATCAAAAAGGTATTAATTGGGTTTTTGTGCCAGAAGAAAGATGAATCGAATCAGGCAACACGTGCACTTGTTACATGTTTTATCTGCTGCGAATCCTCAACAAAGAAATGCTATATTGAAGAGCGCCACCAACGAACAGATAAAAACACTGTGCGAAATATGTCAAAATGTATTAGCAGGTAACGTCCCGAAAGCAAATGTCAAACGATTGTGTCGCTACAAGAGAACCATTCGCCAGTTAGCTGACAAAAGTATATCTCTTGCTCGAAAGCGTAAGTTATTAACCACAAATCAAACCGGGGGTTTTTTACCTCTCGTTCTTCCAGCTGTCTTGAGCTTTGTTGGTGGTCTTTTGGGAAAATCAATAGGAAAACGAATTTGATAGAATGGCTAGAAAAATGGCATTAGTTCCTCAAGACCACAAGTTCCTTGTGTCTGAATACTATGAACTTAATAAACCAGAAATTAGAGTTGAGGATAATATTTCAAAGTTATTGAATGAAGAGGAAACACCAGATGACGTGAAAGCCAAACTATTATCTCACTGGATACCAAAATATCAGCGTTTGATGCAACCACCTCCTCCACAGAAGCCATTTGAGATTCCTAAGGAGCTTTTGCAAGAAACTGAAGCGGAGCAAGAAATATCCTCACCTGCTCCTTCTAAATTGAACATGATTGCAAAATATATTGCTTACACAATTCCAAAAACTAGGAAGAAGTATATTTTACCTATTTTGGAGAAGCTTAGAGAGGTTAATTATATGTTTAACGATATGAACGAGTTGCAAAGGAACGGGAAAATAGAATACCGTAGTAATGGAATTGATTTATTCAGTTATTTAATGAGAAATGAAAAGGCTGTCAGCCACCTCCCAACCGGCTTTAATACTTTTTTGCAGGGAATTTTAGATGCAAACATACCCTTAGGGTGGATTGGTAATAAATATGTGAAAGACATGCTACTTCTCTCACAAATGGATCCGAAATGGAAAGAGAGAGAATCTAGCTCAGCAATAACACCAGAATCAACTAGAGCTAAAAAAGTAACCGCAGAACGATTACGAAAACTTTCGAATGGTGAGAACGCACCGGAAGCGAGTGAAACTCGTCCTAAAAAATGGACAACTTGGAAAGATGTGCGTAAACTCTCAAATCAAGAGAGTTCACCAGAATCACAAAAAACTCAACCAGTAAACTGGACGACGTGGAAAGATTGAAAAAGCTTTACTACGATCCTAAGGAACCAGCTTCATTTGGAGGAGTCAAAAGATTGACAGAAGCCAGTGGTTTGAAGAAAAGTCGGGTTAAAAACTTTCTTTCAGGAGAGGATTGTTATTCACTTCATTTTCCTGTGCGCTATAAATTTCAAAGACGAAAAACTATTGCATACGGGGTGAATGAGTTATGGCAAAGCGATTTGGTGGATTTACAAAAACTGTCACGCTTTAACAATGGCTATCGATATATTTTAACTATTATAGACGTAATGTCGAGATATTTAAGAGTCTATCCGATTAAAGATAAAATAGCAAACACAATTGCTAAGGTTTTCAGTAAAATCTTTAAAGAGGTAAAACCTAAGAATATCCAAACCGATAAGGGTAGTGAATTTTATAACAAAAGACTTAGTGCTCTGTTTAAGAAACGTAAAGTACACCATTATTCAACAAAAAGTGAAGCAAAATGTGCTATTTTAGAAAGAGCACACAGAACGTTAAAAAATAGAATGTATGGAGTTTTTACATATCGAAATTCATACAAATATTTAGATATTTTACAACATTTAATTGATTCTTACAACCATTCAGTACATCGAAGTCATGGATTTGCACCTGCTAACGTCACAGAAGCTGATGAACCCTTGATATATAAGTCTTTGTACAACATAAGTTCACCAATCAAGTTTCGCTTTTTGATGAATGATGTAGTGAGGATTTCAAAAGCTCGTAAAGTGTTTAAAAAAGGCTATCTACCTGGTTGGACAGAAGAAACGTTTACAATTTACAAACGATATCCAACAAATCCTCCCACATACGTTTTACAAAATCTGTCGGGCAAAGAAATTGCGGGTCGGTTTTATGCAGAAGAGTAACAAAAAATAAACAAGACTGGCAACGATTTTTGGGCAATCGAAAAAATTATTCGCACGAAGGGTCGTGGCTCTTCTCGTCAACTGCTGGTGAAGTGGGTTGGTTTTGATGATTCGTTTAACTCTTGGATTAAAGCAGAATGGCTGAAAACATGACAGATTTTCACATCCTATTGCCTTCAAATTCTAGCATGAAGGTTTTTCCCCTTAACACCCCAGATCATTTTCGAACAAAATTAGCCAGACCCATTACTTTAAACGGTGAATGGGAATGTTGTTTATCGGAAGCGACCATTCCAGGAAAATACTTTACAGTTCAGCCTGGCTATAATGATTTTTATTCTATTCAGAGGGAAATAGACGTTGAAACCGAAACACTTTTACTGAAATTCGACATTCCTCTCTACAACGATGATCATGCAGATTTTTTGGCAGGATTCAATGCGAATGTGAAAAAATTTTTCATCGATCCTCCATTAGTATTTACTTAAATGAAAAATAACAGGCAAATTGAAATCAAATTAAAACGAGGATGGGATTGGATTGTCACATCAGCAAAAGGAAATCAGCTATTAAAACTTTTGCGTGTAGATCCAAACAAAGACTTTTTAATTTCTCATAACCCAGATGGATTTTCAGTTATTAGAAATTATCACACTCCTGACAAAGAGATTTTCAAAAATCAGGAAATTAATTTGATTGCAAGAGAATCAATTTTAGACCACACCTATGAAATAAAATTAGATGAAGGAGATTTACTGCAACAAATCAATTCAAAATTGCTCGATGTCGGACTTAATGATGTGAAATTTTTGAAAAGCAATAGACAAATTATAGTCTCACTGCCGTTTAATGTTAACATTGAATTCAAACAGGATTCCTGTCCCCAACTAATGACTGCTCTGAATATAACTAATGATGTATATGTTATTCGAGGAGAACAATTAAAAATAGAATTTCTCTATACTCAACCAGCCAGTTCCATTAAAGATGAATCATTTGACGTGATCGTTTATAAAGTTTTCCCCACTACTCGTAAAGAAACTAAGTCCGAAACGTTCTTCATTCCAAGCGGAATGTATCACCGCGCAAAAGACTTATTTAAAGAATTCAAGTTTATATTCTTACAGTTGACAGCAGATTCGCGAGTGAAATTACATGTTCCTGAAAACATTCTTGTTACGTTTGGAGAAAGACTCAAAGATTTGTTGGGATTTGTTCAAAAAACTTTTACTCATGGTGATTATAAATCTGAGAATACCCTTTAGAGTTACGCGCTGGCATCACAGAAATCTATGTGTATTGTGACATTGTATCTGAGTCTCTCGTGGGAGATTCATCAGCGTCTATTCTAAAAATTATTCCAGTAGGCAATGAGAACAGTGATCAAATTGTTAAATACTCTCTCTCTCTCTCTCTCTTTACAGTTCCTTTGTACTTTAGAGTTAAGAAGCAGTTTTTTGATGTAATTGAGATTCAAATGCGCACGAGTAGCGGTACTCCCCTTAAATTCATATCGGGTAAAACAAATATGGTGCTCTCTTTCAAGAAGAAAATAATATAAAAACATTCACATTCTCTGGGTGTTCATAGTTAAAAGCAATCATGGCGATGCGCGGTCGCATTTTACAACCTGAACACTGCATTGTGTGTGTGTGAATATTATCAGAATCAAATAGGAAAAGGTGATCCATATTTTTCTTCTGATTTCCCCATTCAACGAGGATATGGTTTTTTCAGTAATTTGCGTCGATACGCCTTACAACTGATGATACAATCGGGGAAATATTTAGGTAAACACTTATTGACATCTGGTCGCAATATTGTTGAGGAAGTATCACAAGGGAAGTCATTTCGTAACGCGGCAAGAGATCAATTGCGCCAATCTGGGCGAGAAATAACAACAGATATTCTCCGAAAATTAAAGGGAGGGGGAATCCGAAAAGGTATTAAAAGGAAAAAACCGGAGCGAAAAAAAAACACTCGAAGAGAAGAAAATTGAATTCAACAGACATATTTTCAACTCTTTAAAGGCTAAAATGGAGAAATGTTACTGTACGAAGTCTGAACTCGATTTATTTGTACCTGAAAAAATTCAGTTAGCAATAAATCATAGTAGTTTTGTAGAAATACATCCAGTTGCTTCCATTTCGGACAGCAATACAATCGAGTTTCAAATAACAGGATTAGGAGACGCATATTTTGATTTGACGCATACCTTTTTAAACGTTCAAGCAAAGATTCTAAAATCGGATGGATCAGCTTTCACAGCAAACGATAAATGTGTACCTATCAACTATCTTTTGAATACTATGTTCTCCGAATGTCACATCTCACTAAATGATCGCCAAATTTCTTCTGAAAGTAACTATGCTTATAAAGCATACATTCAAAGCACTTTGTTTCACTCAGAAGCATCACAAAGGAACTTTCTGCGCGCGGGTTTGTTCTACAAGGATACTGTTGAGGAATTTGATGATACAGATCTAACAGCTTCTGGAAAGAATTTGGGTTTAAAAGAACGGTTGGACCATGTTAAAGAAGGCAAGATATTTGATATGCGCGGAATTCTTCACACAGACTTAGGAACACAATCTCGTCTCCTAATTAGTGGAACGACGATAAGGATGCGTTTGTTAAAAGCAAAAGACGAATTTACTCTTCTAGCTAAAAGTGGAAATTATCGACTTCAGATTGAAAATATAAGTCTCTTCATCAGAAAGTGCGATGTTTCGAGCTCAATTTTGGTTGGACATGAAAAGGCATTAGAACAGTCATTAGTTCAGATGCCTTTCACGAGAATCGAAACAAAAACTTTCACTCTGAGTTCTGGACTTAAAAGTGTTATAATTCCAAAAGCTGTAAACGGAATTTTGCCTTCACGAATGATACTAGGCTTAGTGTCTAACTCTGCATTTAACGGAGACTTCCAAAAAAATCCTTTCAATTTCAAGAATTATAATCTGAGTTATATTTCCTTATCAGAGAATGGAGTTCAGATCCCAATGTCAGCTTACACTCCTTCTTATAAAAATAATTTGTTTGCACGGAATTATTTAAGTCTGTTCACGGATCTTGCTCAAAATAACACGAATGTAACACGTGAGGATTACAAAATCAACACATGTTTGTATGTTTTTGATCTTACACAAGATTTTTCTGCAAGTGATCCATTTATGAATGTAGCTCGAAGCGGGGACATATCAGTTCATTTAAAATTTGATGAAGACCTTCTGGAAACACTCACATTATTAGTTTATATGGAAATGCAATCACTTATTGAAATCGATAAAAGCAGAAACATATTCACTGACTATTAAAATATTAAGCATTATGGACACTCAAACATTGTTAAGATTAGCACATAGTGATTATAAAATTAAGAGAACCTTTGGTGGAGTGTTTGCAAGTGATATCCTTCCTGAAAGGCGAGGTCATTACCAGTCATTTATCGTGAATACAGATTCATCTATGAATACAGGTCAACATTGGCAAGCTATGTATTTTGATAACAATCAAACTTGTATCTTCTTTTGTTCTTACGGAACCTCTCCAATAGGGAAGATTAAAAAAATTCATAGATCAAAATTCTGCCCGACTTGAATGGAATTCCAAAGTTTTACAACATCCCAGAACTACGTCATGTGGACTTTTTTGTTTGTATTTTCTCTGGCATACACATCGTGGATTACCTATTTTTAAATTAACAGAAACAAATGTTTGTGAAAATGAACGAATCGTGACACGTTTCCTGCATACACAATTTAAATTAGCAAATCATTCAACTATTAAATCTTCCAATCAGTATTGTCAATCGTTTCAAAGTGCGACAATAAAAATTAAAATAATAAGAAATAAGAAATAATAGGAAAAAAAAATAAAGATGAATTATTTAGACACTCAGAAATACATTCTACAATGATTTCTGGAAACATCGATAAAATTACTGAAAGTTTAAAATATTTCAAGAAGAAAGATTCGCTGCCAGCAGTCGTAGTATGAACAAAATATCAGAATCAAAACAGTATTTACAGATTCAGATCAACGCTAGCCATGGAGAAGTTTGGATATATAATCACAGATCCATTTTGTGAGCGTGAATACTTTTATATTCACAACGTGCTTTATGTGGATACTGTGAGTTGCATAGAAAGTGTTCACATTCATCGAAATACTGATGAGCCTTTAAAAATAGTCTTTTTCAAAATTTTGACTAACTCTGAAATAGTACGATTTCTTCATGAAGAACAAACAGAAAAGAAGCGATTTGGTTTTTGTCAATTAACAAGATGCAATCCTACCGAGAAATTCAGAGTGTATTCATCACTCAAGGTTTTATTTGAAAATATTCTAGAGCCAGTGCTAGCATCGAAGCAAATATCCTGGAGCGATGTTCCTGATTCTCCTAATTTTGAAGCGAA